>JARPMJ010005516.1:0-62100 GCA_033366665.1 Phoxinus dragarum
CCGAGCACGACCTTCTTATCACACCAGGGGCCTGTTTCAATAAGGAGGTTCAACCAACTCTGAGTTAAAACTTGAACTCTGAGTTGACTTACCCTGAGATGGGAAACTCTGAGTTTTCGGTTTCAGATCAGCTGAAATTAGTTAGTTCAATCAACTCTAAGTTGACTGACTCTGAGTTAAGCGCGTGCACCACAACTATAAAAAGCCATTATCAATGGAGCGCAGATATTATGAGTCACCATGGCAACAGCGCCAGACACAAAGAGGAATTACTGTTATACAGTGTTGGGTGTAATTAATTACCATGTAATCTAAATATTGTAATTTAATTAAAGGGATTACTCTTAATTCTTCTGTAATTTAAAATAAAATATGATGTAATTGCATTAAATAGGCTACTGCATAGACTATAGAAGAATTCTGTATAAAACAACAGTGGATTTAACATACATTTTTAAATATATATTTTGAATTTAACCTTCTCCCTTTACACCACTTTGGTCAATTCAAGAATAATTCATGCAATTGTATATTGTTCATTTTGAAAGCATTAAAAGTGCAGTTTCTTCTCTCCTCATTGTATTGTTCAAGTGGTTGAGGTTGATATGGGACTTAGCAATTAATAATAAGTAGACAATACTTTCTAAAGATAGTAATTATTACATTAATCTAATTACACTGTTGAAGATGTAATTTGTAGGTAACTATTTTAGAGTAACTGTTATAATATCAGGTGAAACTGGAAGAACAGTTATTCAACCTAATTTTAATTTTCATGACTGCAGGCATTAAAAGAATGTGGCAGCAGCTGAAAATAAAAAATATATAAAAACATAATTCAATCAGGTAAGGCTTGAGCATATCATGGGTGTATGCTATCTGACTTAACAAACATTTGACATATTACATTATTAGGGTTTATAGGGTATTTTTGATATTTCCATTTATTTTACTTTGGGTTGGGTTTTTCGTTGGTCCCACTCCCAATAGATTCTGATATCTATTGGGACTAATATCTATCTAGAGACTAATAACTGTCTTTGGAGCCTCCTGTCCCAGCAGAACCCCAGACAGTTGTAAGTTGCCTACTCAATACACCAGAAATGATGACAAATAGTGTTATAAAGTGTACAAATGCTCATCTTCACTGGATGATGGGTATGAAGAAACAGTTTCTGCGTCACAGAGAGGCCTACAGGGTAATGTTAATATTATGTGTCTACACATCTACACATTCACATTTGTATGTGGCGTAGCCTATAGAATCGAAGTTTATATCTAAGTATAAAAGGACATTCTTATCCCCCAAGTGATTTTCAGTAAATGCCACAGTTTAATTCTGTAGAATTTGTTTAGAACTGCATGATGTAACTCTAATGTACTGTATTTTCAGTTACCAGTTAAGGAGTTAACGTTAAATATACTTCATCTTATTAATTTCTTTTTTAAAACAGCGGAGAAAACAGCAATAAATAAATGTACAGAAAGAATGAATGAAGTGTTTAAACACCGCTTCCTCTTTAAAAAAGGGGAGGAGACCGCAAGAAACTCTGGGTTTACCGAAGAAAACCTGCTCCCGACCAGGTTAGGTTCACAGAGTAAGTTGCCATGGTAACTGACTCTGAGTATAAGTTACCTCTCTTTCAGAAACGGGCTTGACTTACTCTGCTTTCTCGGGTTTGATATACCTCCCATTCTGAAACGGAAAACCCAGAGTTTCCCTCATTTCAGGGTTAACATACTCAGAGTTTTCACTTAACCTCCTTTCTGAAACAGGCCCCAGCACCCAGTTTGCGCGTCTAAATTAGTTGCTTACATTTAAAAAATTAGCATACAATAGCATAAAAAGCTTTTTTAATGAAAATAAAGGTCCATGGTTAATACAAATGTACACGAATGTTAATGAAATGTTTAGTGAAATTAGAAAATATTTAAGAGATCATTAATTTATTTGTATACGTACATGTATTCATAGACATGTATAAAGGCTAGATGGCTCAAGGCGGAGTCAGCTGTGTCGTCAACTTGGCGGCCATCTTAGGTCAGGTGACTGCGCTGCTGCTCCCTGCTGCTGTGGACGGAATGTGAGTGACAAATGCTCGTAACTTGCTGAATTCTTGACGGATTTACAAACGGTTTGGTTTATTACAAACCTTATTAACGTGGCTATGATTTGTGCTGATGCCAATGTTTAAATTGTAGATTCACGTTTGAATGTATGCAGTATGCAGTTAAATAGCCGCATCCCTGACGTTTATGACACACCAAGCCGTTTGAAAATCGGTTGAAAATTGAGCAAGATATAGTTATTTCAGCACTACATGCACAATAGACTTTAATGTTATAACTGGACGAGCGGACCTGTCTTAAGATGGCCGCCGTGTGACGTCGTCGGGTCCCATTGGCTCTCAGCGCCGGTAAGCCATCTAGCCTTTATACATGTCTATGCATGTATTCCCATATAGGCTAGCCTACATATTTTGTTCTAATGTCACAAGTAATAATCTCAGGGTTTACTGGGTTTTACACAATTATTTTTGTATTGGTGGTGGTAACTAAAATAAACATTGGCTGCATTCCAAACCGCATACTTCCCTACTATTTAGTATGGGAAAAAGAGTAGGCGAGCGAAAAAGTATGTATGAATCCAAAAGAGTAGGCGAGAATTACCTGGGTGACGTACTAATTATCGCGAGATTCGGACTTAAGTGCGTTCCAATATGCCTAATTTCCTACTATATAGTAGGCGAAAACAGTACGTGAAGGAAGCAGTACGTTCGAAACATCAGTATTCATAAAAGAGTAGGCGAGAAGTTCCCGGATGGCTTTACTGCTTCCAGCCAGATTTTTGAGTGCTCAACCGGTGGATACTCTTCTATCCCAGGAGGCCACGCGAGGGGATACGTCATTATCAAACATCACGGAGATCAGCGACGCGCGGGGTTTCTAATGTGAGTAAACACGGTTCCTTGTGTTAAAATTGCATGTGTGAAACTATAGAGTAAACGTTTTAACTGTTGAAGGTGTAAAGGAGTTAGACAGTATAGTATGATTGTGATTTGGCTGTAAAAACACGTTTTATTATGTATAACGTTAGCTCTAGCTGACAGGAGCTCCAGTAAGGACACGTAAGTTACGTCTCTAACGTGGATTTACATAAACCATAAACATCTTAAAGACGCTTATTTTAAACGTCTATTTACATCTGACAGGAACATCTTTTATAAGTATTGCAGAAGAGCACATCACAACATGAAATATACATCTGAGTGATATGTCTGCTATTATGTAGAACATATCTATAAAGTAACTAAACATAAGTTATCTATTTTATTTGTCCATTAGTACTGTTGATAAATTGAGGAACATGTATGTTGGATAAAAAGTTAAAACAACCTCAACATGTAAATGTAGTGTTGAGCTCATAAATCACAGAGGTTATGGGAGTCTTGTCTGGATGTTACAGGGAGAGATGAACAGATGTGGGTTTATCCGGTGGAGAGAGGCTCATGAAGCTGATGCTGCCATCAAACGCTTTGAGTGAGTATACTACAGAAATTAATAATAATTTAAATATTAAGTTGTAGTTTATTTTAATTATTGTAATTACAGCACCTTTCTGATTCTTGATTTCTGTGCATTTGCTGCACAGCTGTTGTGGTGGAGCAGGACCTGCAAGGAAAGATGATGGCGGCATTTGTGGAAAAAAAGCGTTCTTGTCTGCTAAATAATACTCAAATCAAATGACATTGTGCTGTTAAAACTACTGCTTTTGTGTTATGTTTGTGCATTTTTGTAGGATCTGAAATGTCAGCAGACTGGTGTGAGCACTGAGGATGAGGAGCACAGAGCTGAATCCTGGAGATCGTGCCATGGACGAGACCCTCCATCACTCCACCGGCCCTTATTGCCTCAGATTGTGAAGCACAACACGTCACGCAACAACCTCCGGCACTCCGGCACGGCTCACCTCTGGCGGTCCGCTGATTCATCAGAATAAAGCCGCAGAATGGGAACCGCTGTGTTGAGATGGCAGTAGATGTGGTTCAGTGCCTGTAGCCTATATACATGATTGTAGTTTGAATAAAGCTTTGTTTCATGTGTTGACTTGCATTTGTTTATTGTGTGATGGTGACTTTCATTCATTCATTTACTCCTTTATTAATATTTATCATTGTTGTCAGTAAATAAAATATCATTATTTAATTAATTGTTTGAATGAAAATGTAGATATGTTCACAATATACACATCTAGAGTGTATTCATGCATAGCTATGTCATATGACATACATTACATTTTGTTTGTTTTATTGATTTTTTTCAGTAAAAAGTAATATAATTAAGTATCGGTCAGTATTTGTCACGGTAAGCCACTTTTGCTTGTGGATGAAAATGTTTGGATATAAAATAAAGAAATTAACAACATATTCAAGAGATGACAATTTTGTGATTTCGTAATAAAAATAAATAATATCGTTAAGGATAAAACGGTGGGTCACATAAGTAGGGTTAAATATAAGAACTTAAATCAACCCTAAATGTATTCTCAAAATAAATGGGCAGCAGTTTCTTTAAAAAGACCATAAAATGAGCAAGTTTAATCAATATCAAGATATTTACAGATAGATGAATTAAACGTGTCGTTCAAATCTTTTAAGTTGTTGCACTTGTGATAACGCGTCGTAGGTCACATGATAACGTCAACATGGCAGATGTCCGGTTCGCATTCATACTTAACGAGATTTGGCTATAAAGTACCTACTCTTTAAGCGCTCGTTAAGTAAGTACTTATTGAAATTAAGTACCTACTCATTGAGTATGCGGTTTGGAATGCAGCCCCAGTCACGTGTTTATATTTCTTCTTCTTACCGATTCCTGATGGTTTAGAGAGGACAATTACTCGAGTCGCCCCCTGTAGTTTCAAAGAATAGTACAACGGCGAGCGCGTCGAGTATAAACGCTTCGACCGTTTGGAGAGGTGCGCGCGCAGTCAGCGGAGACTCGCGCTCGTGCGGACGCGTCGAGTATAAACAAGGCTTAAGACTATATTAAGCAATTATAGACCGATCTCAAATCTTCCTTTCATTGACAAGATCATTGAAAAAGTTGTTTTCAATCAGCTGAACAAATTCTTAAGCTCGAATGGATACTTTGACAATTTTCAATCTGGTTTCCGATCGCATCACAGCACAGAGACAGCGCTCATAAAGATAAATATATATATATATATATATATATATATATATATATATATAAAAAGCCGCCACCCCGTTGCCTTTCGGGTTCCTGTGCACGACGGGCAATAACGTAACCCCGCTTTGACTGTCGAGAAGAAGTCTGCTTTAGAGCTTGTATCAGTGTGAGTCTTTCTGCTCCCCTCCAAACACACACAGAAAAGGGGGGGGGGGGGGCTGTCAAACACGCTACTGAAGTTTCATCAAGATCAATAAATGTATGAAGACGTTATAACACATCGTGTTTCTCTTTTCTCGCCATAATTTCGTTTCCTCGCCACGGCCAAACTGTTTGAGATATCAAAAATCCGTCAGCAATTTAGTATCCTCAATGTCTTGTCGTCAGGCTGACCGAGTTTGGTTGCGATTGGATGAATTTTCTAGAAAGAGTGTTTCAAATTCCAGGGGCATGCGTTTTCATACCACCCACAATAGCCGACTTCCTGTTGGGCTGGCGTAAAACTTAGAGCACGAAAGTTGTTCGGCCCGATGAGATCTAAATGTGTACCGAGTTTCATATTATTACATGCAAGCGTGTTTGCAAGCGTATACGGACAAGTGTTTGAATCCCATTCCAGGGGGCGCTGTCGAGCCCCCCTGCCACGCCCGGGTACCAGCTTCAGCCCGGCCCTGATGGCCGCGGGTTCAGACCTGTGTGCAAAAGAGTTTTCGAGCACGTTAAGGGCCCCAAAAGTGCCCGAGATTTTGCACACAGCAGAGAAAGGGTTAAACTAAACTAGCCCCCCTCCTCACACACACACACACACACATACACAGATCCCCCCCTCCCCTCCCCACCCCACACAGACAGACACACACACACAGAATGGCAGAGAGACAGAGAGAGACACAATTCACATTTAAACCACAATATCTGACTTTCTGTTGGTCGGAGCTAATGACTGTAAATTAGAAAATTGTTCGGCTTGATAAGATCAATATACACGCTTTATAACACACTTTATGCATCCTTTTTTAATCATAAATTCGTTTCCTCGCCACGGCCAAACCGTTCGAGATATCAAAAATCCGTCCGCAATTTAGCATCCTCCATGTCTTGACTTCATGCACACCGAGTTTCGTGGTCATCGGATGAATTCTCTGGGAGAAGTGTTTCAAATGCCAGAACATGCGTTTCCATACAGCCCATAATAGCCGACTTCCTGTTGGACTGGCGTAAAACTTAGAGCACGAAAGTTGTTCGGCCTGATTAAATCTATATGTGTACCGAGTTTCATATTATTACATGCAAACGTGTTTGATATATGGACCAAGTTTTCGGACCACGTTCAAGGGGGCGCTGTTGAGCTCCCCTGCCACGCCCGGGGTACCAGCTTCAGGCCGGCCCTGATGGCCGCAGGTTCTGACCTGTGTGCAAAGTTTCAAGAGTTTTCGAGCACGTTAAGGGCCCCAAAAGTGCCCGAGAAGTCCCACACAGCAGAGAAAGGGTTAAAATAAAGCCCCACTCCTCTCTCACACACACCGAACACTGAGAGAGACTGGCAAAATTCCCATCAAATCACATTCAAACCAAAATATCTGACTTCCTGTTGGTCGGAGCTAATGACTGTCAATTAGAAAGTTGTCCGGCTTGTGGAGATAAATATAGATACCAATTTTTGTTACTGTAGGTAAAACTAATACCCCATTTTTGACTAAAGGTGGCGCTACTGAGCCCCTTACCACGCCCGTTTCTGAAACTGTGCACAAGTGTACTAGGCAATAAATGTAAAGTGTCTGTCGAGTTTCATGCAATTTCAAGTATGCTAAGAGTCTCAAAAACTTTAAAAAAGAATATTAAAGTTTGATGCGTTGCCATGGCAACAGTATTTAAGATATCAATAATCCTTTCACAGGTCTACATCTGCCGTGGGTTTACATTATACAGATGAAGTTTGAAGCAAATCGGGTAAAAATAAGAGGGTGATTTCAAAGCATTTTGAAAGTGACACACTTCCTGCTGCCAGTTGGTGGCGCTATAACTTTGACTCACAATAGTCACATCCATGTGATGGGCCTCTTACAGCGAACACACTGCTGAAGTTTCATCAAGATCAGTTAATGTATGAGGATGTTATAACACACTTCCTGTTTCCAATATTCGCCATAAATTTGTTTCCTCGCCACGGCCAAACCGTTCGAGATATCAAAAATCCCCTCGCAATTTAGCATCCTCCATGTCTTGACTTCATGCACACCGAGTTTCGTGGTCATCCGATGAATTCTCTAGGACAAGTGTTTCAAATGCCAGAACATGCGTTTCCATACCACCCATAATAGCCGACTTCCTGTTGGACTGGCGTAAAACTTAGAGCACGAAAGTTGTTCGACCCGATGAGATCTATACGTGTACCGAGTTTCATATTATTACATGCAAGCGTGTTTGAGATATGGACATGTTTTTGAATCCCATTCCAGGGGGCGCTGTCGAGCCCCCCTGCCACGCCCGGGTACCAGCTTCAGTCGGGCTCTGATGGCCGCGGGTTCTGACATTTGTGCAAAGTTTCAAGAGTTTTTGAGCACGTTAAGGCCCCCAAAAGTGCCCAAAAGGTAGTAATATAATAATAATTAAAGCTGCAAGCAGCGATGAAAGGGCCCTCGCACCCGTGCCACCGCCACCCGGTGGCTTTAGGAAGACAGAGCATGGTGGGCAATGTGCATTTAAGTAGGTAAAAATAGGAGGAGTATGTCAAAGTCAGTTACAAAAATGTCCTTGATTATGGGGATAATAGCATGCGTTATAACTCAGATAAGTGTTGCTAGCATGTTTTAGCATGTTTCTAGCATGTTTAGAACTCAATGGCATATTAAATATGTCGCTAGTAACGCATCACAGTGTAAAACTTGTCACTTCCTGTCGACGGTAGGTGGCGCTATTACTTTAACTTAAAATTGTCATGTAGATGTGTTCAGGGCAGGACTCTTATCAAACGTGTGAAGTTTGGGGCAGATTGGACATTGCCTTCTTCAGTAACACCAACTTCCTGTTTCATTGCATTAGCGTGCTTTAGCACTTAGCTAAGAATTGCTAGCATGTTTTAACATGTTTCTAACATGTATATAACTCAATGTCATATTTAATATGTTGCTAGTACTGTATCACAGTGTTAAACATGTCACTTCCTGTTGCCAGTAGGTGGCGCTATTACTATAACTGAAAAGTGTCATGTAGATGTGTTCAGGGCAGGACTCTTATCAAACCTGTGAAGTTTGGGGCAGATTGGACATTGCCTTCTTTAGTAACAACAACTTCCTGTTTCATTGCATTAGCATGCTTTAGCACTTAGCTAAGAATTGCTAGCATGTTTTAACAGGTTTCTAACATGTTTATAACTCAATGGCATATTTAATATGTTGCTAGTACAGCATCACAGTGTTAAACATGTCATTTCCTGTTGCCAGTAGGTGGCGCTATTACTATAACTGAATATTCTCATGTAAATGTGTTAAACATGAGAATATTCAACCGTGTGAAGTTTGGGGCAGATTAAACATCCAATGCCTGAGTTACAGCAAATTCCTATTTAATTGCATTAATAGCATGATTTAGCACCTAGCTAATGTTTGCTAGCATGTTTTAGCATGTTTCTAGTATGTTGTTAACATGTTTAACACTTGCTGGCACTTTTTTGTATGTTATTAGAAGTCCAAAACAGTGTTAAACATGTCACTTCCTGTTGCCAGCAGGTGGCGCTATGACTGTAACTGAATTTGAGCATGGCCATGTGTTCAGGACAGAACGCTTATCAAACGTGTGAAGTTTGGGGCAGATTGGACATCCAATGCCTGAGTTACAGCAAATTCCTATTTAATTGCAGTAATAGCATGCTTTAGCACTTAGCTAATGTTTGCTAGCATGTTTTAGCATGTTTCTAGTATGTTGTTAACATGTTAAGCACTTGCTGGCAATTTTTTATATGTTATTAGGAGTCCAAAACAGTGTTAAACATGTCACTTCCTGTTGCCAGCAGGTGGCGCTATGACTGTAACTGAATTTGAGCATGGTCATGTGTTCAGGACAGAACGCTTATCAAACGTGTGAAGTTTGGGGCAGATTGGACATTGTTTGCCTGAGTTACAGCAACTTCCTGTTTCATGGCGAAACATCAAAATTTGTCAGGCCGCCGAGGACACGCCCTTCGACGAAAACTCTAGATCTTCGCAATTTAACGTCGCAAAGGCCTTAAGATTACACTCACCAAATTTGAAGATGATCAGATTAAAACTGTAGGAGGAGTTCGTTAAAGTACGAGGCCTGAAAATGGCAAAAACTGCACAAAAATCAGAGAGGAAGTTCAAAATGGCTGACTTCCTGTTGTGTTTAAGGCTATGCTCCAAGAGACTTTTTTGTAGGTATTGGGTCATTACATGTATGTACCGAATTTCGTACACGTACGTGAAACGTAGCGGGAGGCGCACTCCGTTGAACCTTTATAGGTGGCGCTATCGAGCCATTTTACCCCGCCCAATTCTAAAACGCATATCAGATGTCAATTTTCGCCAGTTCTGACGCGTGTGCAAATTTTCGTGAGTTTTCGTGCATGTTTAGGCCCTCAAAAATGCGATTGAATGCGGAAAATAATAATAATAATAATAATAATAATAAACAGAGCAATTCCAATAGTGTCCTCGCACCATCGGTGCTCGGGCCCTAATTAAAGCTGCAAGCAGCGATTGCGGGCCCAAGCCGGTGGCACCGCCACCCTGGTGCCTTTAGTGGAACTAAAGGCACCGGGTGGCGGTGCCACCGGCTTGGGCCCTCCATCGCTGCTTGCAGCTTTAATTATATATATATATATATATATATATATATATATATATATATATATATATTAAAAAAAAAAAAATATATATATATATATATATATATATATATGTATATATATATATATATATATATATATTATGTAAATTCTTTTTCCCCCCTATTTTTAACATATATATTATTATATATATAATAATAATATATATATTATTAACATTTTTGGATGCTAAACTATTCTTTTTATAGGCTTTGTACTTTGTACACTTTGTACACTCACGTTCCAATATAGAAAAATGATCCTCTTCGAATGCGCAAAAATGTGCTTGGAAACATCACAGTGGAGCGGTGCTTACTATGAACGGCACAAACTGTACAAATGACTATTTAAACAGAGCAGTGTAATTTTTATATGTAAGGTTGACTATTTTATTATTATATTTTATTAAGGCTATAATGAACATGCTGCGATGTCAAGATTGCAATGCTGGAATGCTGTGTGAGTGTGTGTGTGTGTGTGTGTGTGTGTGTGTGTGTGTGTGTGTGTGTGTGTGTGTGTGTGTGTGTGTGTGTGTGTGTGTGAGGCTCGATCGAACAATGGAGACATAAAAACATACTCCGTCATTTTGTTCATATAGACCATCTTTCAAAATGCAAAGTGTTTCCTTATATTTGTGTACACTCGCAATGAAACACAACATTGTGCTTTTGTTAAACTATAAACTCTTGTCAAACTGTAACCTACAACTGTCACCCAACCAAAATCACACACACACACACACACACACACACACACACACACACACACACACACACACACACACACACACAGCAAGCGTTCTCCAATCAACCCGTAATAGCCGACTTCCTGTTGGGCTGGCGTAAAACTTGACCCAGGGAAAGTTGTTCGGCCCGATTAAATCTATATGTGTACCGAGTTTCATATTAATTCATGCAAGCGTGTTTGATATACGGACAAGTGTTCGAATCCCATTCCAGGGGGCGTTGTCGAGCCCCCCTGCCACGCCCGGGGTACCAGCTTCAGCCTGGCCCTGTTGGCCGCGGGTTCTGAACTGTATGCAAAATTTCAAGAGTTTTCGAGCATGTTAAGGCCCTCAAAAGTGCCAGAGATTTTGCACACAGCAGAGAAATGGTTAAACTAAACTAGCCCCCCTCCTCACACACACACACACACACAGAGAGGGGCAGAGGGAAAATGCTCCAAACAGTACACATTCAAACCAAAATATCTGACTTCCTGTTGGTCGGAGCTAATGACTGTAAATTAGAAAGTTGTCCGGATCGAAGAGAAGAATATACGTACCGAGTTTGGTTACTGTAGGTAAAACTAATACCCCATTTTTGACTAAAGGTGGCGCTACTGAGCCCCTTACCACGCCCGTTTCTGAAACTTCGCACAAGTGTACTAGGCAATAAATGTCAAATGCATGTTGAGTTTCATAAAATTTGAAGCATGTTAAGAGCCTCAAATGCATCCAAAAATAATATAAAAGTTTAAAGCGTTGCCATGGCGACAGTATTAAAGATATCAATAATCCTTTCACAGGTCTACATCTGTCGTGTGTTTACATTATACAGATGAAGTTTGAAGCAAATCGGGTAAAAATAAGAGGGTGATTTCAAAGCATTTCGAAAGTGACACACTTCCTGCTGCCAGTTGGTGGCGCTATAACTTTGACTCACAATAGTCACATCCATGTGATCGGCCTCTTACAGCGAACACACTGCTGAAGTTTCATCAAGATCAGTTAATGTATGAGGATGTTATAACACACTTCCTGTTTCCAATATTCGCCATAAATTCGTTTCCTCGCCACGGCCAAACCGTTCGAGATATCAAAAATCCCCTCGCAATTTATCATCCTCCATGTCTTGACTTCATGCTGACCGAGTTTCGTGGTGATTGTTTGAATCGTCTAGGAGGAGTATTTTAAATTCCATTGCATGTGTTTTTTAAACTACGCCAAATAGCCGACTTCCTGTTGGGCTGGGGTAAAAAGTCAGAGCACGAAGGATATATGAACCGATGAGATCTATAAGTGTACCGAGTTTCATATTATTTCATGCAAGCGTGTTTGATTTATGGACCAAGTTTTCGGACCCCGTTCCAGGGGGCGCTGTCGAGCCCCCCTGCCACGCCCGGGTACCAGCTTCAGTCCGGCTCTAATGGCCGCGGGTTCTGACCAGTGTGCAAAGTTTCAAGAGTTTTTGAGCACGTTAAGGCCCCCAAAAGTGGCAAAAACCTTGAAAAAAAAATTTATTATAAAGAAGAAGAAGAAGAAGAAGAAGAAGAAGAAAAACAAAAAACCCTTAGAAGAACAATAGGGCTCTGCGCCCTTTCAGGGCTTGGGCCCTAAATATAGCTGCAAGCAGCGATTACGGGCCCAAGCCGGTGGCACCGCCACCCTGGTGCCTTTAGTTACACTAAAGGCACCGGGCTGGCGCTGCCACCGGCTTGGGCCCTCCATCGCTGCTTGCAGCTATATTTATTTATATATATATATATATATATATATATATATATATATATATATATATATATATATAAAAAGCCGCCACCCCGTTGCCTTTCGGGTTCCTGTGCACGACGGGCAATAACGTAACCCCGCTTTGACTGTCGAGAAGAAGTCTGCTTTAGAGCTTGTATCAGTGTGAGTCTTTCTGCTCCCCTCCAAACACACACAGAAAAGGGGGGGCTGTCTGTGTGTGTGCCCTCCCTCCCTCCCTCCCTCCCCACACACACACACACACACACACAGAATGGCTGGGGGAACTCTGTCAGAGAGAGACAAAACCACATTCAAACCAAAATATCTGACTTCCTGTTGGTCGGAGCTAATGACTGTAAATCAGAAAGTTGTCCGGCTCGATGTGCACAATATACATACCAAGTTTTGTGACTGTAGGTAAAACTAACCCCCCCACTTTTGTCAAAAGTAACACACTTTCTGCTGCCAGTTGGTGGCGCTATAACTTTGACTCACATTAGTTACATCCATGTGATCGCTCTCTTACAACAAACACGCTACTGAAGTTTCATCAAGATCAATTAATGTATGAAGACGTTATAACACATCGTGTTTCTCTTTTCTCGCAATAATTTCGTTTCCTCGCCACGGCCAAACTGTTCGAGATATCAAAAAGCCATCCGCAATTTAGCATCCTCAATGTCTTGACTTCATGCTGACCGAGTTTGGTGAAGATCAAATTAAATTTCTTGGAGGAGTATATAAAATTCCAGGGGCGTGCGTTTTCATACAACCCATAATAGCCGACTTCCTGTTGGGCTGGCGTAAAACTTAGAGCACGAAAGTTGTTCGGCCCGATGAGATCTATATGTGTATCGAGTTTCATACTAATTCATGCAATATTCAGTTTGATATATGGACCAAGTTTTCGGACCCCGTTAAAGGGGGCGCTGTTGAGCCCCCCTGCCACGCCCGGGTACCAGCTTCAGCCCGGCCCTGATGGCCGCAGGTTCTGACCTGTGTGCAAAGTTTCAAGAGTTTTTGAGAACGTTAAGGGCCCCAAAAGTGCCCGAGATTTTGCACACAGCAGAAAAAGGGTTAAAATAAAGCCCCCCTCCTCTCTCACACACACAGACACTGAGGGCCCCTATTTTGACGATCTGAAACGCAAGTGTCAAAGTGCAAAGCGCAAGTAACTTTGTGGGCGGATCCCGGCGCTGTTGCTATTTTCCTGGCAGGATAAATGACTCTTGCGCCCGACGCAAATCTAAAAGGGGTTGGTCTGAAGTAGCTTCATTATTCATAGGTGTGGTTTGGGCGTAACGTGAAATAAACCAATCAGAGCGTCCTCTCACATTCCCTTTAAGAGCTGGCGCGCTTGTTCCACGGCGGATTGCTATTATAACGGCGGATTTGCCAGCGCACGCCAGGAGCGGTTCACAGCCGAGGAAACCGACGCTCTCGTCAGGGCCGTAAAACACAGAGAAGTGACATTGGGGATGATGGGAGAAACTCACTCAAATTAGCTTCGGTTAAACAGACGTATAATTTGGGTAAATGTGTAGCCTAATCTAGATTTTTTTTTTTTTATCTAGATATCTTTTTCACATCTTCACGGACACAACAATGATTTCCCTCGTGTGTTAATATTTTTCCTTGTAATAATGTATGATTTGCAAAAATGAAAACTGCTGCATCTGTTTATATTAGTGTGTACAAAGTGGATGCGCGTTAACATTATGGCCAAGCACGCGCCCTTAAAATACCATATCACTAACGCGCAACGCGCCACTGTCTTTAGACTGTTTTTTTCCTGATCAATGGCGCAATTGCTTTCTAAAACTGGAAAATAGCACCATGGAAGTTTTGCGCCGGAACACGCCTCCTCTTTGCGCTGAACCGCCCCCGCGAGCGCAAGTTCATTCCCTAATTTACCGACGTGCGTCTGTGGAGGGAAAAGTCCGCTGTGCGCGGGTGCAAGATAGGAATGATACATGCGTCGGTGTTCAAAGTCAATTGCGCTGGGTGCAAGATAGGGCCCTGAGAGAGACTGGCAAAATTCCCATCAAATCACATTCAAACCAAAATATCTGACTTCCTGTTGGTCGGAGCTAATGACTGTAAATTAGAAAGTTGTCCGGCTCGGGGAGATAAATATAAATACCAATTTTTGTTACTGTAGGTAAAACAATTACCCTATTTTTGACTAAAGGTGGCGCTACTGAGCCCCTTACCACGCCCGTTTCTGAAACTTTGCACAAGTGTACTAGGCAATAAATTTAAAGTGTCTGTCGAGTTTCATGCAATTTCAAGCATGTTAAGAGTCTCAAAAACTTTAAAAAAGAATATTAAAGTTTGATGCGTTGCCATGGCAGCAGTATTTAAGATATCAATAATCATTTCACAGGTCTACATCTGCCGTGTGTTTACATTATACACATAAAGTTTGAAGCAAATCGGGTAAAAATAAGAGGGTGATTTCAAAGCATTTTGAAAGTGACACACTTCCTGCTGCCAGTTGGTGGCGCTATAACTTTGACTCACAATAGTCACATCCATGTGATCGGCCTCTTACAGCGAACACACTGCTGAAGTTTAATCAAGATCAGTTAATGTATGAGGATGTTATAACACACTTCCTGTTTCTAATATTCGCCATAAATTCGTTTCCTCGCCACGGCCAAACCGTTCGAGATATCAAAAATCCCCTGGCAATTTTTCATCCTCCATGTCTTGACTTCATGCACACCGAGTTTCGCGGTGATTGGTTGAATCGTCTAGGAGGAGTATTTTAAATTCCATTGCATGTGTTTTTTAAACTACGCCAAATAGCCGACTTCCTGTTGGGCTAGCGTAAAAAGTAAAAGCACGAAGGATATATGAACCGATGAGATCTATAAGTATATCGATTTTCATATTATTACATGCAAGGGTGTTTGATTTATGGACCAAGTTTTCGGACCCCGTTCCAGGGGGCGCTGTCGAGCCCCCCTGCCACGCCCGGGTCCCATCTTCAGCCCGGCTCTAATGGCCGCGGGTTCTGACCCGTGTGCAAAGTTTCAAGAGTTTTTGAGCACGTTAAGAGACCCAAAAGTGCCCGAATAGTCGTAAGAAAAATAATAATAAATATATATATATATATATATATATATATATATATATATAAAAACCGCCACCCCGGTGCCTTTAGGGTTCCTGTGCACAACGGGCAATAACGTAACTCCGCTTTGACTGTCGAGAAGAAGTCTGCTTTAGAGCTTGCATCAGTGTGGGTTCTGCAAAAGTGCGCATCGAGGGCACATATCAACCCCAAAGTATGTGTGAGCACCCTTCTTAAACCTAAAATGAAAAATTAGACACCCTACAGTCTCATGGACTAAACGGACACATGAAATCAGCAGCCATTGTAAGTACACAACACTGAAAATTCCTATGAAGTGTGGTATATATATTCATTGAAATTACTGTACTTTAAAACACTTGTTTAAAAGAAAAAAACACATATACATAGTATAAAACACTAGATGGCACAATATACCTATTTTTAATAGTCTTTCTGCCCCCCTCCCCACACACACAGAGACAGGGGGGCTGTCTGTGTGTGTGCCCTCCCTCCCCTCCCCACACAGACACTCACAATGGAGGGGGGGGGGGGGCTGTCTGTGTGTGTGCCCTCCCCTCTCCACACACACACACACACTCACTCACACACACAGAATGGCAGGGGGAACTCTGGCAGAGAGAGACAAAACCACATTCAAACCAAATATCTGACTTCCTGTTGGTCAGAGCTAATGACTGTAAATTAGAAAGTTGTTCGGCTCGATGTGCACAATATACATACCAAGTTTTGTTACTGTAGGTAAAACTAACCCCCCACTTTTGTCAAAAGCATCTTGAAAGTAACACACTTCTTGCTGCCAGTTGGTGGCGCTATAACTTTGACTCACATTAGTTACATCCATGTGATGGGCCTCTTACAGCGAGCACAATGCTGAAGTTTCATTAAGATCAATTAATGTATGAAGACGTTATAAAACATCGTGTTTCTCTTTTCTCGCCATAAATTTTTTTCCTCGCCACGGCCAAACCGTTCGAGATATCAAAAAGCCATCCGCAATTTAGCATCCTCAATGTCTTGACTTCATGCTGACCGAGTTTGGTGAAGATCAAATTAAATTTCTTGGAGGAGTATATAAAATTCCAGGGGCGTGCGTTTTCATACAACCCATAATAGCCGACTTCCTGTTGGGCTGGCGTAAACTTAGAGCACGAAAGTTGTTCGGCCCGATGAGATCTATATGTGTACCGAGTTTCATACTAATTCATGCAATATTCAGTTTGATATATGGACCAAGTTTTCGGACCCCGTTAAAGGGGGCGCTGTTGAGCCCCCCTGCCACGCCCGGGTACCAGCTTCAGCCCGGCCCTGATGGCCGCAGGTTCTGACCTGTGTGCAAAGTTTCAAGAGTTTTCGAGCACGTTAAGGGCCCCAAAAGTGCCCGAGATTTTGCACACAGCAGAGAAAGGGTTAAAATAAAGCCCCCCTCCTCTCACACACACACAGACACTGAGAGAGACTGGCAAAATTCCCATCAAATCACATTCAAACCAAAATATCTGACAGTATTAAAGATATCAATAATCCTTTCACAGGTCTACATCTGTCGTGTGTTTACATTATACAGATGAAGTTTGAAGCAAATCGGGTAAAAATAAGAGGGTGAATTCAAAGCATTTTGAAAGTGACACACTTCCTGCTGCCAGTTGGTGGCGCTATAACTTTGACTCACAATAGTCACATCCATGTGATCGGCCTCTTACAACAAACACACTGCTGAAGTTTCATCAAGATCAATTAATGTATGAGGATGTTATAACACACTTCCTGTTTCCAATATTCGCCATAAATTCGTTTCCTCGCCACGGCCAAACCGTTCGAGATATCAAAAATCCCCTCGCATTTTATCATCCTCCATGTCTTGACTTCATGCACACCGAGTTTCGTGGTCATCCGATGAATTCTCTAGGACAAGTGTTTCAAATGCCAGAACATGCGTTTCCATACAACCCATAATAACCGACTTCCTGTTGGACTGGCGTAAAACTTAGAGCACGAAAGTTGTTCGGCCCGATGAGATCTATACGTGTACCGAGTTTCATATTATTACATGCAAGCGTGTTTGAGATATGGATATGTTTTTGAATCCCATTCCAGGGGGCGCTGGCGAGCCCCCCTGCCACGCCGGGTCCCAGCTTCAGTCCGGCTCTAATGGCCGCGGGTTCTGACATTTGTGCAAAGTTTCAAGAGTTTTTGAGCACGTTAAGGCCCCCAAAAGTGCCCAAAAGGTAGTAAAATAATAATAATAAAGAAGAATAATAATAATAAATAATAATCCGAAGGAAAACAATAGGGCCTTCGCCTTTTCAAGGCTTGGGCCCTAAATATAGCTGCAAGCAGCGATTACGGGCCCAAGCCGGTGGCACCGCCACCCTGGTGCCTTTAGTTACACTAAAGGCACCGGGCTGGCGCTGCCACCGGCTTGGGCCCGTAATCGCTGCTTGCAGCTATATTTATTTATTTATATATAAAAAGCCGCCACCCCGTTGCCTTTCGGGTTCCTGTGCACGATGGGCAATAACGTAACCCCGCTTTGACTGTCGAGAAGAAGTCTGCTTTAGAGCTTGTATCAGTGTGAGTCTTTCTACTCCCCTCCAAACACACACAGAAAAGGGGGGGGGGCCTGATGGCCGCGGGTTCTGACCTGTGTGCAAATTTCAAGAGTTTTCGAGCACATTAAGGGCCCCAAAAGTGCCCGAGATTTTGCACACAGCAGAGAAAGGGTTAAACTAAACTAGCCCCCCTCCTCACACACACACACACACACATACACAGATCCCCCCCTCCCCTCCCCACCCCACACAGACAGACACACACACACAGAATTGCAGAGAGACAGAGAGAGACACAATTCACATTCAAACCACAATATCTGACTTTCTGTTGGTCGGAGCTAATGACTGTAAATTAGAAAGTTGTTCGGCTTGATAAGATCAATATACACGCTGAGTTTTGTAACTGTAGGTAAAACTATAACTAAGCTTTAACACACTTTATGCATCCTTTTTTAATCATAAATTTGTTTCCTCGCCACGGCCAAACCGTTCGAGATATCAAAAATCCGTCCGCAATTTGGGAGAAGTGTTTCAAATGCCAGAACATGCGTTTCCATACAGCCCATAATAGCCGACTTCCTGTTGGACTGGCGTAAAACTTAGAGCACGAAAGTTGTTCGGCCCGATGAGATCTATATGTGTACCGAGTTTCATATTATTACATGCAAGCGTGTTTGATATATGGACATGTTTTTGAATCCCATTCCAGGGGGCGCTGCCGAGCCCCCCTGCCACGCCCGGGTCCCAGCTTCAGCGCGGCCCTAATGGTTCTGACATTTGTGCAAAGTTTCAAGAGTTTTTGAGCACGTTAAGGCCCCAAAAGTGCCCAAAAGGTAGTAAAATAATAATAATAATAATAATAAAGAAGAAGAAGAAGAAGAATAATCCTTAGAAAAACAATAGGGCCTTCGCCTTTTCAAGGCTTGGGCCCTAATAAAGAAGAAGAAGAATAATAATCCTTAGAAAAACAATAGGGCCTTCGCCTTTTCAAGGCTTGGGCCCTAATTAACGATATTCGCTTAAATACTGATACAGGCAAATTATCAGTTCTGGTACTACTCGACCTCAGTGCTGCATTTGACACTGTTGATCACAAAATACTTCTTGACAGGCTGGAAAACTGGGTGGAGCTTTCTGGGATAGTCCTAAAATGGTTCAGGTCATACTTAGAAGCGAGAGGTTATTATGTGAGTATAGGAGACCATAAGTCTGAGTGGACATCCATGACATGCAGAGTTCCTCAAGGCTCAATTCTTGCGCCACTCCTATTCAACCTGTACATGCTTCCAATTAGCCAAATAATGAGAAAGAACCAAATCTCTTACCACAGCTAGGCAGACGACACACAGATCTACTTAGCCCTATCGCCTAACGATTACAGCCCCATTGACTCCCTGTTCCAATGCATTGATGAAGTAAACAGTTGGATGTGCCAAAACTTTCTTCAGTTAAACAAAGACAAAACTGAAGTTATTGCGTTTGGAAACAAAGATGAAGTTCTCAAGGTGAATGCATACCTTCACTCTCGAGGTCAAACAACTAAAAATCAAGTCAGGAATCTTGGTGTGTCTCTAGAGACTGTCACGATCACACACAGGAAAAGGTAGATCCAATTGCAGTGGTTTATTAGGGGTAATCCGTACTCACAAAACAGTCCAGGCAAGGGTCAAAATCCAGTAAAGCAATCCAACAGACACAAGAAACAAGCAGAAACAGGAACGGAAGTGTGGGGACATTAAACAAGGTCTCCGTGACAAACACTGAAACTGACAGGGTATATATACACAAGTGCTAATTTAGGTGACAAGAAACAGCTGAACACAATGAACACTAAGTGACAGACAGGATCATGGGAAATGTAGTGAGAATGTGGATGACACCGTGGGGAAGAGGACATCTAGTGGACACCAGGAATACACAAACCAGACACTGTGACATAACCCCCCCTCTACGGAGCGGCTACCAGACGCTCCAAGACCCACAAAAAACAAACAAAACAAGAGTCCAGGCGGGAGGTGGAATGGTGGAGGCTCAGGGGGAGTCCATCGGGCGGCCAGGGCGGAGACGACAGTCCATCTGGCGGCCAGGGCGGAGACGACAGTCCATCTGGCGGCCAGGGCGGAGACGACAGTCCATCTGGCGGCCAGGGCGGAGACGACAGTCCATCTGGCGGCCAGGGCGGAGACGACAGTCCATCTGGCGGCCAGGGCGGAGAAGACCCCTCGGGCGACGACAAGGACGAAGACGACCCCTCGGACGGCCACGGCGGTGAAGACCCCTCGGGTGGCCACGGCGGTGAGGACCAGGGTGAAGACGACCCCTCGGGCGGCCATGGCGGAGACGACCAGGGTGAAGCCGACCACTCGGGCAGCCATGGCGGTGAAGACCAAGGCGGAACAGAGACAGACCCTGGCTCAGGAACTGGAACAGACACCACCGGCTCAGGAACTGCAACAGACACCACCGGCTCAGGAACTGCAACAGACACCAACGGCTCAGGAACTGCAACAGACACCACCGGCTCAGGAACTGGAACAGCAACAGACACCACCGGCTCAGGAACTGGAACAGCAACAGACACCACCGGCTCAGGAACTGCAACAGACACCACCGGCTCAGGAACTGCAACAGACACCACCGGCTCAGGAACTGCAACAGACACCACCGGCTCAGGAACTGCAACAGACACCACCGGCTCAGGAACTGCAACAGATACCACCGGCTCTGGAACTGCTACAGACACCACCGGATTAGGAACTGCAACAGACACCACCGGCTCAGGAACTGCAACAGACACCACCGGCTCAGGAGCTGCAACAGACACCACCGGCTCAGGAGCTGCAACAGACACCACCGGCTAAGGAGCTGCAACAGACACCACCGGCTCAGGAGCTGCAACAGACACCACCGGCTCAGGAGCTGCAACAGACACCACCGGCTCAGGAGCTGCAACAGACACCACCGGCTCAGGAGCTGCAACAGACACCACCGGCTCAGGAGCTGCAACAGACACCACCGGCTCAGGAACTGCAACAGACAACACCGGCTCAGGAACTGCAACAGACGCGGGCACCGGCTCAGGAACAGACTCGGCAGGCGTGACGTGAAGCTCAGGCTCGGCGGCCGTGACGTGATGCTGGATCGGGGCCGGCAGGGCGAGCAGCTCGGGCGGGGCCGGCAAGGCGAGCAGCTCGGGCGGGACTGGCAGAGCAGCATGCCTAACCGGCGCGTCAGGGATGGCAGTCACCTCTGGGATGGTCTCTGGGTTAAGAACCACTGGACGGTCCGTTGAAGAGGTCCTTCTCCTTCTCTTCCGTCTCCGGACCACCGGAATCGGAACCACCAGAACTGACTCAGGAGCAGACACTGGCTCCGGCTCTGGAACAGCAGACACTGGCTCCGGCTCTGGAACAGCAGACACTGGCTCCGGCTCTGGAACAGCAGACACTGGCTCCGGCTCTGGAACAGCAGACACTGGCTCCGGCTCTGGAACAGCAGACACTGGCTCCGGCTCTGGAACAGCAGACACTGGCTCCGGCTCTGGAACAGCAGACACTGGCTCCGGCTCTGGAACAGCAGACACTGGCTCCGGCTCTGGAACAGCAGACAC
Source organism: Phoxinus dragarum (assembly GCA_033366665.1). NCBI lineage: Eukaryota > Metazoa > Chordata > Actinopteri > Cypriniformes > Leuciscidae > Phoxinus > Phoxinus dragarum. Next base: position 21,772 of record JARPMJ010005516.1, read on the forward strand.
TGGCTCCGGCTCTGGAACAGCAGACACTGGCTCCGGCTCTGGAACAGCAGACACTGGCTCCGGCTCTGGAACAGCAGACACTGGCTCCGGCTCTGGAACAGCAGACACTGGCTCCGGCTCTGGAACAGCAGACACTGGCTCCGGCTCTGGAACAGCAGACACTGGCTCCGGCTCTGGAACAGCAGACACTGGCTCCGGCTCTGGAACAGCAGACACTGGCTCCGGCTCTGGAAAAGCAGACACTGGCTCCGGCTCAGGAACAGCAGGCGTGACGTGAGGACTGATGGCGACATCCAGAACACCAGCGGGCTGCACAGACAAAGCCTTCGGGATGACAGTGGACTGTTCGGGGACGGTCTTCGGGACTACAGCGGGCTGTTCGGGGACGGCCTTCGGGACAACAACGGGCTGGTCGAGGACGACCTCCGGGAAGACTGCTCGGACAGATGTCAGTGGCAGATCGGCCAACTTGGACACCAGTCCACTCCTCCTTCGGACGAGTCCAATAGAGGCAATCGTGCTGGCTGATGGTGCGGACTGTGGTGGGTCATTCTCCATGGCCGACAGAGACACTGGTTCGGCGGCGGCGATCTTGTCTGGAGACAACGGCGCGAGGTCAGTCCTCCCCTCTGGAAAAACAAATGGGTCTGACGTAACCCACCGGCTGCGCCTCTGCAGGTAATTAATGAACCCCCAAAAATCCAGAGTCTCCAGCCCCATCATCTCACACTGCGGCAAAGGGTCGTCAAGGCAGTTGTTAAAAAAGTCCTTAAGTGTCACATCATTGTACCCCATACCTCTCGATAGAGTCCAAAATGTCTGAGACAAGCCATTTACCGACTGGCCCTGCTGACGTAGGGCCATTAAATGACTAAATCTTCCCCTCCTCTCATTCGTAGTAGTGGGGGGAAGAATACGTAAACCCATACTGCTGGATCTTGTAGTGACGGAGTCCTTCTGTCACGATCACACACAGGAAAAGGTAGATCCAATTGCAGTGGTTTATTAGGGGTAATCCGTACTCACAAAACAGTCCAGGCAAGGGTCAAAATCCAGTAAAGCAATCCAACAGACACAAGAAACAAGCAGAAACAGGAACGGAAGTGTGGGGACATTAAACAAGGACTCCGTGACAAACACTGAAACTGACAGGGTATATATACACAAGTGCTAATTTAGGTGACAAGAAACAGCTGAACACAATGAACACTAAGTGACAGACAGGATCATGGGAAATGTAGTGAGAATGTGGATGACACCGTGGGGAAGAGGACATCTAGTGGACACCAGGAATACACAAACCAGACACTGTGACAGAGACAGACCTTAGCTTCAGTAGGCATGTCAAAGCAATAACTAAATCAGCATACTATCATCTGAAAAATATTGCAAGAATTAGATGCTTTGTTTCCAGTCAAGACTTAGAAAAACTTGTACATGCTTTCATCACCAGCAGGGTGGATTATTGTAATGGACTCCTTACTGGCCTTCCCAAAAAGACCATAAGACATTTGCAGCTCGTACAGAACGCTGCCCGCCAGGATTCTGAGCAGAACCAGAAAATTTGAACACATCACACCAGTCCTCAGGTCTTTACACTGGCTCCCAGTCACATTTAGGATTGATTTTAAAGTATTATTACTGGTATATAAATCATTTAATGGCCTAGGACCTCAATACATTGCAGATATGCTCACTGAATATAAACCCAACAGATCACTCAGATCATTAGGATCACATAAACTAGAAATACCAAGGGTTCACTCAAAGCAAGGAGAGTCCGCTTTTATTATACCAGCCGCAGCTGGAACCAGCTTCCAGAAGAGATCAGGTGTGCTCCTACAGTAGCCACATTCAAATCCAGACTCAAAACACATCTGTTTAGCTTTGCATTTACTGAATGAGCACTGTGCCACTGTTCGTCCGACTGTTTGCACTGTATTTTATTATTTTATTTTCCAAACTGTGATTCAGGAAGATTTTATTAATTTTTAGGGCTGTCTGATTGGAAGAGATTTTGAAGGGGAACGGGAGAGCTTCACTCCGACGAGGCGAGTAAAGATTAGCTATACTACGGAGAGTATAAAGGTTCGCTGTTTGTTTAAAACAGCAAAAGTGAAACGTGCTCTGTGGAGGCCCCACTGGGCAATACTGGTGTAAGACACCACCCCAGCAGAGGACGTCCCTGGATTGTAGGTCCAGTGGCACCGCAAACCTGCTCAATAACTTCCATCTCAGATAGGGGTGATTATTAATTTTTAGGGCTGTCTGATTGGAAGAGATTTTGAAGGGGAACGGGAGAGCTTCACTCCGACGAGGCGAGTGAAGATGATCTATACTACGGAGAGTATAAAGGTTCGCTGTTTGTTTAAAACACCAAAAGTGAAATGTGCTCTGTGGGGGACACCACCCCAGCAGAGGACGTCCCTGGATTGTAGGTCCAGTGGCACCGCAAACCTGCTCAATAACTTCCATCTCAGATAGGGTTTTAATTATTCTTATTTATTTTGATTCATTTTAATTTCTTCTATGTAAAGCACTTTGAATTACCACTGCTTAGCTTTGCATTTACTGAATGAGCACTGTGCCACTGTTCGTCCAACTGTTTGCACTGTATTTTATTTTCTAAACTGTTTTAATTATTCTTATTTCTTTTATTATTTATGTAATTATTTTAATTTCTTCTATGTAAAGCACTTTGAATTACCACTGTGTATGAAATGTGCTATATAAATAAACTTGCCTTGCCTGCCTTGCATCCTGTCTGCGTTTGGGTTCATCCTCATAACAGTGGTAGTGAACGCGCCAGAGAGAAATGCACATTTCATACGGATTACATGAGCACAGAGTAGTTTTTCTTTCGTTTTGAATAGTTTTGTTTAAAAGTACACATTTCAAGCTTTCTATATATTTATCAGGTATTTGAGGCAAGTAACTTATACGCTGAGAGTTTGGGTTAATTTATGAGACGAGCTCCAGTTCACGAGCCAGCGCGGAGCTCCTGAGAAGTCCTGATTATATTGTCTGCTATATTTACTTACCGGTATTTATTAAATCCAGACAATTGGTTGATGAAACATTGATTAAAATTAAGATACAATTAATACAAAATGAAATTCACTTTAAAGAAAGGCTTTCTACAAAAACAAACTTCAAAAAAACTAAATCATGTCTGCCCACTCCATTTGTCTCCCGATTGCGCATCTTATCTTACTCATGCTTTTCACTTTTCATATAATCAACATAGATGAAATAAAATAAAAATAATTTAATTAATCGTTTTCTTTAATGACTAGGCAACAACTAGGCCTATTAGCCTACAGTACAGAGAAATTTTATGTCGGAAAGGGATTTGAGTGAACGGCGTCATGTGGGGGGAGAGGTACGATTTTCGAACAATCATCGAATATTATTTAGCTTGATATGCAAAATGAAATTTCTGTCACGTACTGCGCAGAGCTTGTGACTACAGCAAGCGTGCAGCTGAGAAGACAGTTCGCTGTCAAATCTGTCCCTGGGAAAAGTAACATTGTGGCGAATTGAAAAAGTAACTACGTTTTGTTACCAAATTTTCATTAGTAGCGAGCTACACTACTTTTTACCCGAAAAAGTAGTTATGTTACGTCCATGTGATAGTATTAGATCTAGAGTATGATTACAACCAGTGGCGCAAAAAGTGGGTATGCGCTATATGCGGCGCATAGGGGCGCAGCACCAGGGGGGGCGCCAAAGCGTTGGTAAAACAATTTTTTTCTATATGTGAGCTGCTGTTGTGCGTTTCTAAATAATTTCTGCATTTCCTCAATGTTATATAACCCTAACTGGCTAGAGTAGGCGCCCTCATAAGATTCCATTATAGATTTTTGACATAGAAGAGGGGGGGATAATATCGCGAGCGGGCGCGGGCGCCGTGAGCGCTGAGCGAGCAGGTAGGCTACGAGTAGAGTTGTCGTCGATAAAGATGGATAAAGTAAAAAAGCTGTCGGGGCTAAAAATAGAAAAAGAAAGACTGAAAAGGGAGATGGCATGTCAACTGATGCGCCAGCAGCTAAATAAGTGGATGGTGAAAGGCAACAGGTAGGATTTAAAGTGTGACGTCCACGCATAGCGGCCATCAGGGCTACCGGGAGATTCCCGGTGCTTTTTTGGCCGATACATCTAATACTTTTTTTTTTTTTGTCTTAACAGCCCATAAAATTCGTACATCGGAGGCCCGTTAGTTTTTTTTTTTTTTTTTTGTATTAATTGGCGATGCTGGGTTAGTGCCGGTGTAATCCATTTTTTTGATTATGTTGTACATATTTTAGGCTGTGATGTTTTTTTTTTGGTTAGTTTTTCATTTAAACATCTAGTTTTAAATGCTCATTGTTTAACTAATATTCAATGCCTATTTGTTAGTGCTACTGACAGTTATTTGCAATGTAATGTTTTAATATTGTGTGCACCTGCCCGGGGACTGCAGATGGAAAATAGCTGCTAACTCTGGTACAAAACATCTTTTTGCAAGATTAATGTATTTTGTACATTGTCCCTGACAAATAAACTAATTAAATTAAAAAATTAAATTGGTCAAAAAAAAAAAATCATTCACATCCTTAATGTAAAGTATAGAAATTAGTACAGAACTAATTATGAAAGTTTCCTTTATTTTTCAGTGCATTTGTTTTACAATATATGGCTATTACTATCATGGGATTAATACTACTATTATTATGTAGCAGTGTAATGTAGACAGGCACTGTAACTAAAAGAGGTTTGCATTTTTCTTTGTTTAATTTGCACACTGAATATGGGTTGGAGTTTTTAATTTTGAACTCTCAAAGTGCACCAGATTGATGAATTTAACATTAAAAAGCACAACATTTTCTTACGGGGGGGGGGCATGCCCCCGAACCCCCCTAGAGGGACAGAGTTCAATTTTATTAATAAATGGCAATTTTGTACTTATTTCATCTGTTAACTCTCACTCGTTCCTCACTCATTACATTGGACACTTTTTTTCTTTCTTTTTATGTTGTTTGATTGTTTGTTTGTTTGTTTGTTTGTGTGTTGGGGGGGGGTGGGGGCGCCTAATTTGTTGCTGCATACCCCTCTGACACTGGTTAGTTGCGCCCCTGATTACGACAATGAGAAGGTCCTGACATGTGTTGGTCTAACTCCAATTGAGTTTATTTTTAATTGAGTTCACGTGTCTCAGACGCCTTGCCATAGGTTTGTGCAGTTGCCAGCACAGCCAATCAGCACGCTAGTATGCTCTGCTGTAATCTGCTGTGCAGCTGCACAGTGTTTTACATATATAAAATTATAAGGATAATTTTGGCTTCAATATTCTCGAGAAAATTAGTTTTTCCCGTAGCGTAATCTAGTCTTACGCAATACGAGAGTATTCTCGAAAGGAACATGATAACTAAACAGTGGAAACGGTGCAAACTGAAAACAAAGTCCAAACTAAGTGTGAGTGTGACAGAACTCTCATCACATGTGAACCATTTTAGATTGATAGAGCAATCTATGAGGAATGAGGTTAAACAGTCAGGGTCATTTTAAACCCAAAGAAATTCCTTATTTGGGTGTGGCTGATTGCTTTGGACCCCAGCCCACTAACCTTTATGCCCTTAGGTTTAGCTCTCATCTGCTCATTTACCACATCCTGACTGCTGTTTGACAGCATTCAGCATCATGTGTGCTCCTGAGGGATATGTCTAATACACTCCAACCATGTAAAAGCCTAATTTTAAAAACACTCTGACACGTAATATTCAGTAATACTGCATTATCAATTTCACTGCACTGACACTAATGGAGGAGAACAAAACCTTGAACTGAATTGAGCTGGATGACAACACTATTGTCTTCCGCAGAGCTGCTTTATAGCTGAATTGACGTTTCATAATTGACTTATTTTGAGTCATAATAGAGTAATAGAGTTCACGTTAAACAACATTACATCATCACTGAACTGACTCAAGCTGAATAACGAAATTTTTGTCTTCTGTGCATTTCACAAACTAAAACAGAAAAAAAAAGTTACTTTAAAATAGCACAACACACCCTCTCACAAACATTCTCACATGTACGTACAACCGTAGAAAACAGCTGCATGGGTTTTTAATGTTTTCTGGAATCCACAGTGTCACCGATAGATATTATCTTGCAAACTCTGAAGCGGTTCCATTAAGGAAGTGTTGCTGTGTGACTCCTGGAACAAGTCCAGCATTTATGTGCAGTGCACCTGCGCATAAGCATATATCAGGTCCTATTCAGGCAAATCACTCTCTATATCTCTGTATTTGGCTGACAGTTCAGGACCCAATTAAAAGAAGCCGTATCCTGGTGTTTATGTGGTTGTGTCTGCACAGCCAGCAATATGAATGACACACTGACAGTATTAAAGAAGTGTTGATTAGAGATGACAGCCCTGAATAGGTAATTAGCTTCTCTGGCAGTTTTTTCAATAGACATCTAATGCTTCAAATGTGATTCCCTGATGCCTCCGCTGGTATTTTTACCCAGTTACATTAGGACTCTGTACAGGAGTGGTGATTAATGGACATGTTTTCATGAAGCCTAGCGCAAGTTCTGCAGGAAGACTCAATCGTTCACGTCACTTATTACCTTCTCATCTATCCAATCATATCCTAATAGCCAGCATAAAAGGGTGGTACTTACACATGTCTGAGTTCGCAGATGCTGTCGCTTCAACCACCTCCATCCTCCCCAACCACCACCAAGTCGGGACCTTACCCCCCCCCCCCCCCCCCCATTTTATTTTGTACAAAATAAACAACTAACAAAATTAGGTAACAAACAAAAAGGACCACAGACCATAATTAAATGTTATATTATTATATATATTTATATAATATATATATAGTAGTTGTAGTATTACTAAAATTTGTGTATTGACCTATGTGAAGTACGTGAATATCAGTTAAGAAGCTAATACTTCACAATGAGAATGTATAAGGCATTACATCATCAACACCTAAGTGTGAGTTTACATGTTCAGGTCATACTGGTAGGGACATAGAAACAAGGGATGGTACTCTGATGTATAAAGAGAGAAAAATAACAATGAGGAAACGAGGTAGAAAAGGACAGCGGGGAAGAGAGCTTTTGAACAGAGGTTTGCTGAGGGAGGGAGTAGTTTCACCTGCTGCTGCATTTTGCTGCAGTGTGGTCTTCCTGCAACTATACTTCACTGCACCTGTGGAACAGTGTGTAGTGCTGCTCTCTAGAGTTCACAGAGAGAACAGCCTCTTCAGACTTCTGACTCTCCATCTACAACAATACAAAACACTGTATCTGATATCCACAGAGAACATTATGAGATGTGTAATCAATGTCAATTTTAAGTTCTAAGAATTGATTATTGACAAATGAAATACTGCATTTGTATGCACTATTTCCAATAGTACACTGCCTTTGTCTCAAGTATAAGGTTTAGTATATGAGACAAAACAAATGTACTATAAATCTCATCATGAATAATAATAATAATAATAAAAATAATAACTCAATAAAAGGCTTTTTTTTCTGCCTTAAATTTAAAAAAATTGTAGTAATTTGTTATTATAGTAGTATGTTATATTATTATTATTGTTATTATAAATAATAATAATAATAATAATTATTATTATTATTATATTTTATTATTAGTATTGGTGTTTTTCTTCTTTATAGTTATTATAACAATTATTTAATTATAATTATTTATTATAAGTATTATTACGAACAAAGAGTTCTATCATGAAACTCTAGATGGTGCATGCTGATAGGTCCTTAAGTCAATTTGGGAAAGACCACATCGTTATCTACATAGAGCAGCTGATTTGTTGCTCTTGCATTAGCGGCCAATGAGCTGCGGCTCAACATTCAAATACTGGCAGTAGTTTGCTGTTAGCAGTGTGCAGCGTGCTTCAGAAACCCTTCACCTTCCCCAGCTCCACCTGTATAGATCTGCTATGGGGTTATTTCATTTAGGTTTTACATGTACAACAGCAGCAGTATTTACATGTACAACAGCAGCAGTATGTCTTACATGCTCACAGCAGCTTGTCTGTGAATGTACTCACAGTAGTAAGTCCCGGTACTTGCTCTGCAGCAGCAGATCTATTCCGCCAAGATAAATAAATTAACATTGCCATACATTCCCATCACCATGCAAATCTCTCCGAAAGTTGTAATTAACAATAATCATCATCATAATAATATACACTCACTGGCCACTTTATTAGGTTTACCTTGTACTGGGTTGGACTTCAAAACTGCCTACATTTTTCATGGCATAGATTCAAAAGGTGCTGGAAACATTCCTCAGTGATTTTGGTCCACATTGACATGATAGCATCACGAAGTTGCTGCAGATTTTTCGGCTACACATCCATGATGCGAATCTCCTGTTCTAGATATAAGATCTGTCGAATGTGGATGATATTTGAGTAGTGAAACTCTTCAGATGTTTGTTCAAGTACCCATTTTAGATGATTTAGGCTTTGTGACATGGTCTATTCACATTATCCTGCTCAGAAGTTGGGTGCACTTTGGTCATAAAGGAATGGACATGGTCAGTAACAATACTGACTGTGGTGTTTAAATTATGCTCAGTTGGTACTAAGTGGTCCAAAGTGTGCCAAGAAAATATGCCCCACACCACTACTGCAACCGGCAGCAGCCTGAACCGTTGATACAAGGCAGGAAGGATCCAGCATACTTTCATGATGTTAATGCCAAATTCTGACCCCACTACCTGAATGTTACAGCAGAAATCAAAGCTCATCAGACCAAGAACATTTTTTACAATCTTCTTTTGTAAAATTTTGGTGAGCCCGTGCGTATTGTAGCCTCAATTTATTGTTCTTAACTGACAGGAGTGGCACCCGGTGTGATCTTCTGCTGCTATTGCCCATCTGCTTCAAGGTTCAATGTGTTGTGCATTCAGAGATGCTCTTCTGCATACCTTGGTTGTAAAAAGAGGTTATTTAAATTGCCTTTCTATCAGCTCGAGCCATTGACCTTTGGCATCAACAAGGCATTTTCGAGCACAGAACTGCCAGTCACTGGATATTTTCCAGGGCTCTTTCTCGGGCCATTCTCTGTAAACCTTGGAGATGGTTGTGTGTGAAAATCCCAGTATCATCAGTTTCTGAAATACTCAGAACAGCCTGCCTGGCACCATCAACCACATTCAAAGTCACCAAAATCACCTTTCTTTCCCATTCTGATGCTTAGTTTAAACTTCAGCAGATTGTCTTTGCCATGTCAACATGCCAAATGCATTGAGTTACTGCTATGTGATTGGCTAATTAATTTTATATTATCATTAAAGAGCAGTTAAACAGGTGTACCTAATAAAGTGGCCGGTGAGTGCACATAATAATACTTCTTTTTAGAAACTGTACAGGTATTATTATTAATTATAATAATAATAATAATAATAATAATAATGTAATTATATAATAATAACTAAATACTACAGAGCCTCTAAAGGGACCTTTGCAAAAATAAAAATAGACTTTCACTTGCTTAAGAAACTTTTGTGCGTACGAGAAACGTTTATCGTTCACACGCGATAGTTTCCCGTACGCATTAAAGTTTCTTGTGAGCACATGAAAGTCTGTATGTTTTTATTTTTTGCAAAGGTCCCTTTAGGGGTTCTGTAGTATTCAGTTATTATTATGTAGTTATAATATTGCTATTACAGTTTTCTCGATTGTTTAAACACATTTCTTGAAACTATGCCTTATATTCTCAAAACAGTAAATACAAATTCATAACGTCTCACCCAATTCCCCAATCATCCTATTTTCAGGTCAAAATAAAGCTCTACACTTAAAACCAGGGGTGCCCAATCCTGCTCCTGGCGATCGACTGTCCTGCACAGTTCATCTCCAACCCTAATCAAACACACCTGCCTTTAATTTTCAAGTGATCATGACGTGCTCTGAATACCTTAATTGGTTGCTTCAGGTGTGTTTGATTAGGGTTGGAGATGAACTGTGCAGGACAGTCGATCGCCAGGAGCAGGATTGGGCACCCTTGCTCAAAACCATTCACTCTTGCTGAAAAAACAAACTTTGCCCTCAGACATCACACACAAGCCCTCACAACACACACACACTCCAACATAGTCTTACACACAATAAATTCAAAACAACTTTTCCAAAACTGGTAAGTAATGTTGCATGTGTGTGTGTGTGTGCGCGCGCCAAACCTTATCACAGGATGAACACAAAAGACACAACCAATGGATACATTGCCACATTTTTTTTCATTCATGTACTATACAGTACAACACACACACACAAAAAAAACAAAAAAACTAAATTCCCTTTTTTATACTCTTCTTTTTTTTTTTTGCTCTCTCCTCAAAAAAATAATAATTATATTTACTTATGTAAGATGTGTGTGAGTATCATATGACAGTAAAAGAGCACACACAACCCTAATTCAAATATGGAATTGTATTGGAATGGTAAAGAGTGTTGGTACGTGAGGGCCTCCACTCAAGGACACAGGATACAGATTGTTCCACGTATGGTTGAAATATCATAATTGGGCCTAGATAGAATGATAACATTCTGGGAGTCAAGAATATAAAGGAGGATGGATGCTCTCCCTTCACTGTCACACTCTGCAACCACTGACTGTATGACTGCTGACCTTTTCTTGCAAGAAAATAAACCTCAATAAACCTTGTCTCTTATTCAGTGATAGAATTTTGTTTGCCACCACACCTCCCTGATGATGGTTCTGATGATGGAGGTGATGGTGAAGTGACTAAAATGTGGCTATACTCGTTGCCCAGCCTCCCTCATAGTCATACCATTGACAAAGACATGGTCAACTAAAGTGGCTTGAATTTCATCCGAGACTGCTTGTCTTCTTCCCCTTGCCCTTTCTCCTCCTCCTCTCCCTCCTCGACCTCTTCCTTCATGTCTTTCTGGATCCATTGTTCCAAAACTCAACAAACTGATACAGTGCTTTTATCTATCTATTGAAGGATCTGATTAAATTTGTGTTAAATTTTGACTCTTAGTGTTTTCACCTGGGTAATTGTGTGCCAACTGAGCTGAAGCACTGCTGACTTGAGTAAACAATATTGAATACTAGTGCTTTCTAAATGACCACATGCTCTAGGGAATGAGGAATGAAGGGATTTGTGTGTAGAGTTTTTGCAGTGACAGGTCAACAAATCTGACTCATGTGTCAAAACCAGGTAATAGTGTTCATAGTTCAGTGAAATGGGTGTGCTTTTTGATAAATGGCATTATGGTCGAGAAAAACTGTAATATAATTAATAATAATAAAAGAGAGATCTGTAACAAGGGGAATGTAAATTATAATCACTTTTTGACAGTAGCAATCTCTCATGAATCCTTATTTGGCCCTATTAATCTCGGTTGATCTCTTATCTATATCACAGGTTCTCCCTGAGCAAATCACACAATTCCTTGGCCATCCTTGGCCACACTGCAGTATAATTCTGCAATGATCTGTGACATCAATCATATCGGCCCACAACTCCTGCAACCCCTTCCTGCCTCCCGTCCAGCACTGGTTGCCAAGTGAGGAGCCAATGCATTAGTCCAGGCCCCCACCATTAATTCTCCATGCCAGGTCTGCAGGCACTCTTTCAGATTGCCACCATTGAGCCCCTGCCTTGCATCAAGAGAGAGAGAGAGAGAGAGAGAGAGAGAGAGAGAGAGAGAGAGAGAGAGAGAGAGAGAGAGAGAGAGAGAGAGAGATAGTACCATGCTGCATTTGGTGCTAGTTTGAGAGTGACTACTCAAAGCCTTAACTTTGACACAATGAGATCATCTGAGCTGCTGAGAAGGAATACATTAAACATTCTAGGCCAGTATCTCTGGGAACAAACACCAGATCATGGGGCTGCACTGCTGTGGGAAAATATTTTTGGTACTGCTCGGAAGTCCACCATCTTGATTTTTCTGGCCATCATGGGTGCTCAATTCTGCAGCCAGGTTTTTTTTTTTTTTGAGCCAATCACATGAGCTATGAATGCCATGTTACTGATTAGAGCTGCAGAAAAACAATGTCATAACAGCGCTGAACGCACCACAAGAACATGCATTATTTCTTCATTTGCAAGTATCCTGAGCTCCATTTCACATGCAGCTTTAACAAAATAAAATAGGACACTTGTATAATGTAATGTACTGTAATGTAATGTAATACATTAATGTTTTATTAATTACATTTATTTGCTTCTTTAAAAGAAATCTGTCACAACATATCACTACTTTTGAATGTGTCTAAATTGTTATAACGTATAGTCCAGAGGTGAGTTGCAGTTAGAACCCAAGTGCAGTTTATTAAACAAAATACAGATAAACAAAACAAGACGATAACTAGAACTTGGCTTGACTAAGAACATAAACTTGAACATGACTTGAACTGACTAGACTCATCAAAAACGGGTAACAACCAACAAAGCTAGACAAGAGACAGTGGGAACATGAGGCTTATAAATACTCAAAATGTGTGTAATATTTGCTAAATACACCTATTTAGACATTTTCATTCAATACTTCATGTAGCCTACTGCTTAATAAAGCATCTATTTGTACAAGAATAAAGTTCAACATAAGACTATCATATACATATACTATCAATGAAGTGGGGTCTATGCTTTTTTCTTCTTCTGATAAACATGATACAATATAACATCGTGACTACATGAAAAGAGCTTTTACTGTTTTACAATCCGTTTCAGGTCTAATATTGACTCTATTAAGTCAATTATACCTTCTCATCTAACCAATCGTCATCTAACACTCGTAGTATGAAAGATCGGTACTTAGACATGTCTGAGTTCGCAGATACTGACGCCAACATTCATAATGGAGCACCTCTCTCTAAGGCCTGGTTCAGGACTCATTTAACTACTGTCCTCAAAAGCTGCAGTCTATCTCCCTCTCTTTACACCGGACATTCATTCAGGATCGGGGCAGCTACCACAGCAGCAGAACACGGAGTCTCCACGTCAGCAATCAAGTTTCTGGGCAGATGTTCTTCCTCTGAATTCAAATACTATATAAGACCCGATTCCAAAATCATCCTCTAAGCTCAGCAAGCTCTTTCCAGTAACGATTGAGGTAATCATCATGCAAATACTGGTGGTGGTGTCATGCTGTCATATATCACTCATCTATCTGTTCGATTAGCCTTTAGCTTGCATCACTCGCCTGAGTGGCTTAACGTGGCCTTGTACTGTGTGGCCTATCGTGGCCTTGTCTCTGTGTGGTCTATCATGGCCTTGTGGCCTATTGGGTCTTGTCCTGTGTGGCCCATTGTGGCCTTGGTTCTGTGTTGTCTATCATGGCCGTGTGCCCTATTGTGGCCTTGTCCTGTGTGGTCTCATGGCCTTGGTTCTATATGTGGACTATCATGACCTTGTGGCCCATCGTGGCCTTGTCTCTGTGTGGCCTTGTGGTATGTGGCCTATCGTGGCCTTGTCTCCTTGTCTTTCCTCACAATACATCTTCATGTAGTATACTTACAGCTTCACTGTTTTTCTCACGATGATAGAAGCGGCCCTCTTTTACTGATTAAGCTCGTGGTCTACGAGGCCTTCCACGATTTCATGTTTCGTCATGCTTATTTCATGTTTTAACTATTTTACTTTCTGTGTTTTAAGGAACCACAGGACACACGACTGGTGGGTATATATTTATTTTTACAGTTCGTTGGGGGGTGGGCTCCGTCCCGGTGGAATTAATACCTATTTGTGGGGGTTGGCTGCGCCCCTGCCTTCCGTCTTCAGTCAGATATGCAGATCTTATGTGTTTACAGAGGGGAAAAGTTTTCATCAAAAGGTGTGAAGCTCTGGTCTGAAGATGCTGTACAAGAAATGTATACATTTCCTTATGTAAATATCTAAATGTATACATAGCCTTATAAGGCTACCTGGACTGTACAGTGTGGGGAGGAGTTCATTACATCATCTATGGACCTGGATGAGCTCACAGATGTTGTCAGTTCCTGGATCTCATCCTGCGAGGATACTGTAATTCCGGATAGAGAGGTAAAGATCTATCCCAACAGTAAACCCTGGGTGAGCAAATATCTTAAAATCCTGTTAAATAAGAAAAAACATGCTTTTAAACAGGGCAGTGTTACTGAACTTAACTCTATACAAAAAGAGATCAAATGAAAAGGTGCAAACTGGGTTACAAAGATGAAGTTAGAAAAGACAACTAAGTGATAATAATTAGGGCTCAGCCTGGGACAGTATCAAGAATATTGTTGGACTTAATGACAAATCAAGGAAAAATACATTTTTAGAAGGTTTTATGACAGACTCTGCCCTGGCGCAGGAGTTTAACAAGTTTTATTCTAGGTTTGATGTTCACGATTATAGTAAAGAATGGGTGCATTAAGGGACCGTCTAATTAACTCTGGTTTACCTACTCTATTTTTCTTTTTCTGAACGCAATGTTGTAAACACTTTTAATCATAGCAAGGCTTGTACACTGTAACCCTTTACTGTAAATTTACAGGCATTTTCTTACAGTATTGTACTGTATTTCCATAATACAGTAATAGGCTGTATCTTTTACAGAACAGCTGTAAATATACAGCACTTTTCTGTTTTCATACCGATAAATTAGTAATACAGTATCATACTGTAAAGGCGTTGCATTGTGGGATTGATTTCTTTCGCGCCCAGTTCAGTTCAAATGTTGAAGCAGACAGACCTTCACAACAGGCAAACTTTTATTGTCAGTGGCGGGACTCAACTGGACAGAATAATGATGTTATCACGATAAACCAGTGGTCTGTGCATTTGTGAGCAGTTTTTAAGCTTTTGTGAGCTTCGGTTCGTGTTCAAACTAGTTGACTGACGCAGCCGAAAATGGAGACGTTAACTGTTACATGAAGACGGGAGGATTTGAATCATCTGAATAATCTAACTTGCGCGATGATAAGTGGGAGTTTAGAGTTTGAGAAGATGGAAAATATTTCAACTGAGTGATACGGTAAGCCAATCTATTTTTTGCGTTCGCATTTCTACAATGTTTCCACGAATGGTTTGATTTTGTGAACAACAATTCACTCTGTTCCACGTCTATACCAAGTAACGTTAACTTCGATGTCACAATAGGCAACATTTACCATGTAATTTGCGTGACCTGCCTGTAAAATAACTTATATAGCCTATATTATAATTATAATTGTTATTATTTTTTTCGTTTCAGTCTTTGTAATCAGTGCTAACATGTGCGTTAAGATGCTATGGTGTTAACGTTAGTTCTGTGAACGTGCTTTTGAATTGTGTTTAGCTTTTGACCAGCACGTGAAAACCCATAACGTTAGTCATGTTCCTAACGTGTTTTCAATTGTGATATTCCTGAGTGTCATACATTTCTTTTCTGTAACATCTACATTGACCTCACATTTATCCAGGAATCATGAGGTGGATGCCATGGTCCTACAACTAGCCTAACGTACTCCTTGCACACTTCAAAGAGAAGTATGGTGTTATCCTTCAAGCATATGTAAGTAGAGATTATTCAACAAATATCATTCATCTGAAATGTGTTTAATGTTTTGGTTCTGTTGATCATGGTTGTGCTGGTCCTTTTTAATAATTGTTTCAGGAATTTACAACTCCATCTGATCTCCAGCAATCCCTACATTTGCCAAAGAGTCATCAGTGTTCAGTGGGTAAGTTAGTACGATAGGGTTTGATGAAAAATAAACAGTAATTTAATGTATTTTTTTAAGAAAATCTGACATTGACTGTTGGTCTTCTGTTCTTGAATATATGTTCATGAGACTATTAGTGTCGCAGTTGTGAGAAATTGAAATTCACCCTAAAAAAATAATACAATCCATGTACATTCTTTTAAGAGATTAATATATATTCATTGTGTTTGTTGTAACAAGAAGTTACACGTCTATCGAGTACAGAAGACCAATGGCCAGGGTCAGGATTTTCATAAAATATTATATTTTGGTTTGATTTTTACTAAACCCCAGAACGTTTGGAATATACAGCACGTCACATACTATCCATTCTGTGATAATTAAGTTTTTTTTTTAAAACCTTGATGCTGGTTCCTATTCACAGGCTTTATATAGATGAGCGCAAGCTGGACATTTTTATTTTGTGGTCCAAAAATGAAAGAACCGTATACTGCATTAGAACAATGCCATGCAAGTAAATTATGATGTCATTTTAAATTTTAGGTGAACTAACTATAGGTGAACTACTGTAAGAGTAGAGTAAGTGTCTCTCAGCCCAATGCAAGTATGCCTTCATTTCAAGTAAAAAAGAAGCTGCAAAGAATTCCTTTTTTAAACCAATTTTAGATAATCTTAGCAGAAGTCTGTCCTCCCTTTCACAAACATACAGCAGCACATTCTCATGCTATAAAACCTGTCCTGGTTTATAAAAAATGTGCAGTTTACTACATACATTCATGAGATGCCATAAAATTCATAATCCTAATTTATATGCTTTACTAACAGACAGTCCAGTGGTCTGAATTGTCTGAAATTGCTTAGCATAGACGGGCAGACAGAGTGGTAAGGGTACAAGAAATATAAAACATATTTTTATTGCATGTGTGGAAGAATCAACTGTGTTCAGCAAAATTGTGTGGTTGTGAATTGTGTGTGTATATATATATAATTATTTAATTTGTTCAATTACAGGTCAATCTAAGCAACCAGCACTGGATGTTAAGTTTTGGAAGGTCAAGGTGTGTGTGAAGGAGCACAGCCCGACTTCATCACTGGCCTGGCAGCGCTGTTTGCCTCCTCCTTCAGCTTGCAGTACCAGGAAGAGGCAGCATGCACCTTTGAGTTTGTTCAGAGGTTAGTCATTAGCATATTTGCTATTCATATATTTTAGACTGAATTGTCACTAACCTTGTCTTGACAGTATTTTTTGAGACAAAACAATGGCACTCACATATTTTAAGATATGTCAGTGCAAGTTGTTTTCAGTTAAGCGAACACTCACCATTTTTTCATGTTAAACTATGTTATTCCCTTAAAGGACAAGTTCGGTATTTTACACTTAAAGCCCTGTTTTCAGTTTCTGATGAAATAGAACGGTTAAGATAAAAATTCGGATTGCATAGGTGCACTGGAATAATCCTTCCTAAAACGCATTAAACTTTCGTTTACAAAGACGTGAAACTCACCGAGTGGTCAGGGGTGTTCACTGATATGCTCACACAAAAATCGCTGCAAAAGATGCTTTCCAACAGGTTTTTATCATAGTTTTTGTCCAACTGCGTTTGAAAAAAAATAGGTCCACAGTTTTACAACGAATGGTAAAAAGACCTGTTGGAAAGCATCTTTTGCAGCGATTTTTGTGTGAGCATATCAGTGAACACCCCTGACCACTCGGTGAGTTTCACGTCTTTGTAAACGAAAGTTTAATGCGTTTTAGGAAGGATGATTCCAGTGCACCTATGCAGCCATTGTGGAGGTGGGGGGGGGGGGGGGGGTGCTACCACAGAAACCGAAAATTCTCGGGACAGCAGCATGTGTCCAAATTTTTATCTTAACCGTTCTATTTTCATCAGAAAACTATCTGAAAACAGGGCTTTAAGTGTAAAATACCGAACTTGTCCTTTAAGCTAAGTGCTATCAAAGTGTCGCGGCGCGCCAGAGCGATTGAGTGCACGCACTGAGATGAGAGAGGTATGCCATCAACTCCTCTTAGTTAAGGGAATAACATTGTTTAATATGAAAAAACGGTGGAGTGTTCCTTTAAGCCAGCTCAAACATGCATTTTAGTCTGGTAAATGTCATGTTTAACATTATCATGTAGTCATGTATGCAATAAACACAATGTAATTTAAACATTAATTATTGAAGTCACAAAGGTTTGGACTAGATTCTGGCAATGCGTGCTCTACATCATGGCTGCCTTTCCACTGATAACTTTGATGGGACCTGATGAGGGGATGGTATTGTTAATAAGCTGGGTGATAAGTAGACAAATAAAAAGTTGTAGAATAAAACTTTAAATCTGGTAACCCCACTTCCAAAAGTTAAACGGCCACAAGAAGATAAAATGTAGTGTTTATGACAGTGCGCATTTAAACTGACACATTGAGTTGATGTATGTAACCAGTGAAGAAAAATATCAGTTATTGATTACAACATACCATTTTTTTTCATGTTGTTCAGTTTTATCCAAACAAACTAGTCGTTAAAACGGACATCTCTCTCTCTCTCTCTCTAAATATATACACTCAGTCAATAATATTTATTTTTCTTTTCTGCCTTTTAGATGCTTTTTTGACATCAATCCTGAAGATGGGTCAAAAACAAAGAAAGGACAAGTAACTTGAAAGAAAACTGCCCAAGTTGTGCAAAAAAAAGAATTTTGTTTGCACTTTTATGGACTTTAAAAAAGACACTGCCATTATAAAGCTTGGAAGAGCCAGGACATTTTTAATATAACTCTGATTGTATTCGTCTGAAAGAAGAATGTCATATACACCTAGGATGAGTTGAGGGTGAGTAAATTATGGACTAATTTTAATTTTTGGGTATCCCTTTAATTAAGTGCTATGTGTTAACTGTTTTTTGTTTAGTGTTAAAATTTCATTTTACATGTTTTAAAAAAATTGTCAGCCAATATGTTTACATAAGGAAATGTTCTGGTCTTTGCTTTTTACCAAAATAAATGTTTTAAAACCTAACGTTGGTTTCTTTCTATTTCCTAGTGTGACTACTCTATGAAACTTTAAAGAATAATATTTTTAATAGTAATTAATAGTAATAGTGTAGACAACAGTTTATTACTGTAAAATTATGTGGTACAGTAGCCTATATACTGCATTTGGTAATTACAGTGCAGTACTGTAAATGCTGTTTACAGTATTAGCTCTGTAAAATTACAGTATGTGGCTGGCAACCAGCTGCCAGTATTTTACTGTAAATTTACAGTGAAATGTTTTACAGTACAATACTGTAAATGCTGTTTACAGTACTTGTTCTGTAAAAATACAGTATGTGGCTGGCAACCCAGCTGCCAGTATTTTACTGTAAATTTACAGTGAAAAGTTTTACAGTGTACAAGCCCTGGCCCCAACAACATTAGCAGCCGCATGCTGACCCTTTTTGCGCATCAATTAGGCTTAATTTTTTATTCTATTTTTAACTTGTCTTTGTGCCAATATAGAGTCCCAGACTTATTGAAACAATCTATAATTATTCCCCACCGCAAAAAGCAACCACCCAAAAATTCTGAATGACTACAGACCACTGGCTCTAACTTCATTAGTTATGAAGTCCCTTTGAAAAAATTATAAAGAGAGAACTGCTGGGTAGGATTGAACACCTCCTCGACCCCTGCAGTTTTCATACAGAGCCAACAGGGCGGTGCAGGACACTACCATAACTCTGCTTAACCTCATATACAAGCACTTAGAGGGTAACAAAAACCATGTCAGACTGCCGTTTGTGGATTTCTCGTCTGCCTTAACACCATCGAGCCCCATTTGTTGGTGCAGAAGCTCATAGAATATTTTGGGTTAGACTTCAACTTGGTGGGCTGGATTTTGGACTTTCTCACTAACAGGACACAGAGAGTGAGAGTAAATGGACATCAACTGCTCCCCTCAAGGCTGTGTTCTCTCTCCTCTTCTATACATTATGTACACTAATTACTGCCGTAGTGAAATGACCGAATAACTATATCGTAAAGTATGCAGATGACACAGTTATAGTAAGTTTAATGGACAACACTGAAACATTTCACGGCCTGTACTACCATATTATCTAAACTGGTGCAAAGAAGCTTTTTTAAATGTTACAAAGACAAAGGACATTTGCATTGATTTTAGATGTCACCATCTCCTGAAAAGACGATTATAGATGGAAAAGAGGTTGAAATTGTTGAGTACAATTTCAACAAGTATATGAAAGCTTTAGTAGAAGTTCTGCCGGGGAAGACTCAATTACTACGTCAACTTTCGCTTCACTTCTATCCAATCATATTCTCATGCTCACTGTATAAAAGCTCGGTACTTACACATGTTTGAGTTCGCAGATACTGAAGCGACGATTACCCCCCATCCTCCCCACCACCACCAGGATGGTTCTGTCCAAACCTCCCGTGGGGGTCGGCTACGCCCCTGCCTTCATTTTCAGGCAGGAATTGCAGATCCGATACCCTCGGATTATGCTCTATGGACGGGGCCTACGCCAAATGACTTTGTATATTATCAGCTTGCTGAGCTGTCAATAAATGTACGATTGTTGAAATAATTCTCCCGAGTCTTTCTGGTAGAACTGGGAATCATCATTGATAACAAGTTGACCTTTGAACTAAACACAGACATGCTGAGTAAGAAAAGTCAGCAACGTCTCTTCTGTCTGCGAAAGCTAGCTAAGTTTCAAGTGGACAGATCCCTGATGTCTGTTTTATAAATCTTTTATTGAGTCCGGTTTAACTTTTTCATGTATTTGCTGGTATGCTTCTCTTAGTTTAAAACAGAAAAACACATAAGCAATGTAAATAAAGTTAGCAGCAAAATCAACGGGATTCAGCAGATAAAACTAACTGAACTGTACAATAGACATGTACTTAAAAAATGCCGCTTTAGTTGCGCCAAAGCACAAGTATATCCACTTTTAAAACTAAGTTAAAAACGTCTCTGGTTACGTATGTAACCTTAGTTCCCTGAGAGGGAACGAAATGCTGCGTTTACGCAATGGGAACACTTCCAAGTGTCTCGTCATGAAGCACATGTATAATCAGTCCAATGAATGAGCGGGACGTCAGGTGACGTCATAGACCAGGAAACTATAAATCACCCCTGAACGCAGAGCGTGACAGCTTCTGAAAAGCCTGAAGCAAGTCGATCAGGGCATGCAGGAAGTATGGCAGGCGAACGCAGCGTTTCGTTCCCTCTCAGGGAACTAAGGTTACATACGTAACCAGAGACGTTCCCTATCAAGGGAACTCCCGCTGGTCTAAGTCATAAAATTTGACAAATGTATGCGGCGAGGACCAGCCTGCCGCATCACAAATGTCGTGAAGGGAAACTCCCGAAATTAGAGCCATAGAGGCAGCCATACTCCTCGTAGAATGGGCCCGGACAGCCAAAGGTGAAGGCTGTCCGGCCACTTCATAAGCAAGTGAGATAGCCTCAACTACTCACTTGCTCATTATCTGTTTAGATGCAGGGCAACCTAACTAGTTAACCCAAAGCAAACAAATAATTGCTCTTATATACGCCACAGGGCAGCTCTGTGGACATAAGCATCCAAAGCCCGGACAGGGCATAACAGATTAAGTTTTTCCTGATCTGGGGTATTAGGTGGAGGACAGAAGGCCTGCAGCACAAATGACCCGCAATTATAAAAGGGACCTAGGAATACAACCCGGCCTGGGGTGAAGAAAGACTATCACCCTACCAGGTGCAAATCCAAGTATGTGCAGGCCTCAGCCTCATGTACCACGGAGAAATCGAAATTAAGGATCTCTCCTCAGAGATAACCCAGCAAAGAAACATTAATTGCAGAAATCAAGTATTGTACCATCAGGGCAGATAACAAGATTCAGAAGGTGTTCTCCGCACCAGGCAGAGAACAGTTTCTATTTCAATGCATATTCAGTATTCTCGTGGAGGGAGCTCTAGACTGGAGTATGGTCTCCACGACCTCGGTCGAGAGACCTGAATCTATGAGCTGGGCCCCCTCAGAGGCCGAGCCCACAGTAT
Source organism: Phoxinus dragarum (assembly GCA_033366665.1). Taxonomy (NCBI): domain Eukaryota; kingdom Metazoa; phylum Chordata; class Actinopteri; order Cypriniformes; family Leuciscidae; genus Phoxinus; species Phoxinus dragarum. Next base: position 43,491 of record JARPMJ010005516.1, read on the forward strand.
CCATAACTCCGGAAGAGGGTGAAATATTGTGTCCCTGATTGGGACGCTAAGTCCCTCCTGAACGGAATCTCCATGGGAGAGCCATCTAGAAGGGACAGTAGGTCTGAGAAACACTCTCGGGCCGGCCGGAATGGGGCTACTAATAATAGATGAGCCCCTACCAGGCAAACCCTCTCCAGAACTCCCGGGAGCAAAGATATCGGGAAATGCGTACAGGTGTAGCCTCAACCACACCTAGTACATCGTATCCAGTCCAAGCGGAGCTGGATGCATCAGGGAGAACCACAAAGGGCAATGCGTAGTGTAAACGATGCAAAAAGGTAGACTGAGTTTACCGAAGTTCTCCCAAAGGAGCTCCACTACCTCGGGGTGAAGTGTCCATTCCCCGGGCCTCAGCCCCTGCCTCAACAGGATATCTGCTCTGATATACGAGACCATCAGTGTGTTGTCCGAAAGGACAGGCACATGGTGACCTCTCGGGTCTGACAGGAAGTATTGAGATAATCGGAATACCGCCATCACTTCTAGCCAATTATGTGCAAAAAGGAAGATGGTCCTGCCAAAGACCCTTCGCCGAGTGACCACTCATGATCACCCCCCACTTGTGAGGGAAGCATCTGTCGATAGCATTATGCGTCGACAAGAAGCCCCCAACACTGGGCCTGGGCGAGGAACCAAGGTTCTTCCACATGACCGAGGCACGTAGGCATAGCCGCGTGACCTTGATCATGTGAAAACAGATTTCCCCTCGGAGAAAACCCCTTGGTCCTGAGCCACCACTGCAGGGGTCTCATGTACAGAAGGCCAAAAGTAATAACGTTGGACGCAGCTGCCATGAGACCCAACAGTCTGAAACTGCTTCACAGTGAGTGACTGGCCTAGTTTTACCCCATTTACGGCGAATCGTTATAGCACACCTAGAAAAGTGGTCCTCTGAGCTGGGAGGAGCACACTCTTCTTTGTGTTGAGTCGCAACCCCAACATCTTAAATAAAACAGGACGACATCTCGATGCCGAACTGCCATATGCTCAGATTGAGCTAGGATCAACCAACCGTCGATATAATATAATACGTGAATGCCCTGGAGTCTCAGAGGAGCCAGAGCTGCATCCACGCATATTGTAAAGATGCGGGGTGATAAACATAGGCCGAATGGAAGAACCCGATACTGGTATGCTTCGCCCCTGAAAGCAAACCTCAGGAACCTCCTGTGATGAGGATGGATAGATAAGTAAGCGTCCTTCAAGTCTATTGTGACAAACCGGTCCTCGGACTGAATCTGTGCACAATCATATTAGCGTAAGCATACTTTGAACTTGAGATTTTGAAACCTGCCGTTTAATTGACGCAGATCTAAAATAGGCGCAACCCTTCATCCTCTTTCGGAACAATGAAGTAACGGATGAAAAACCCTGACTGTCTGCTGGGAGGAGGAACCCCTTCTATAGCTCCTTTTGCAGAAGTGTCAGCACTTCCTGCTCCATAACCAGAGCCTGCTCGGCAATCCCCGACGAGGAGGCTGAGATATAGAGTTTATATATATTCATTATATTCTCACTCTCAGATTTTTTTTCATTATATTCTCACTCTCATAATGTTGGCTGGCCAGTAAATATTTAACTTAGCAACAGCACTAGATAAAACCTCCTTTTATAAGCTCCTCTTTATTCAACAGAGTTATGAGCAAACTTATTTATTATAGAAACTCATAAACATCTGCCTTATTATATATATATATATTCTTTATATATATTCTTTATTGTTTTGTTCTCTCTTTCTTAACAAAACATAAACGATACCAGTTCCTCGGAACTGGAAATCGCAGCATGAGTGTCTCATCGCGGGGAGGAGAAACGCACCGCGTGCTTCTCCCCGAGAAAAGCCACTGGATCTGGCAGATGAGAGCCGAGATAGGGCGTGCCCGTCTCAACCCCCGCTGTCAGATCCGTTTGCGAACCCCACGAAACGAGTCCCCGCCGCGCCTCGGCAACAGCGGGACCCGCGCCTCGAGGAACGCGAACCGAACCGTCATCCTCGAAGAACGGCCGGCGGGAGCAGAGCATCCTCACGGACAGCTTCTAGCAATGCTCACAGGCAGTCCCCTCAAGAACTGACTGTTAACATGCTCCACTCCCAAACAAGCTGATGTGTGTCCGCGCTCGTAAAATAACGTGGGCAGAGAACAACACAACGCTTATTTGCTCTTTTTTCTTTTTTGCCATAAAATATATATTGCAACTTGACAGACAACAATAAATAAGACAGACAGAATCAGACCGATTCACACAGAGAGCGCTTCGCTGAAGAAACAGAAGCTGTCACGCTCTGCGTTCAGGGGTGATTTATAGTTTCCTGGTCTATGACGTCACCTGACGTCCCGCTCATTCATTGGACTGATTATACATGTGCTTCATGACGAGACACTTGGAAGTGTTCCCATTGCGTAAACGCAGCGGGAGTTCCCTTGATAGGGAACACATCTTTTTAGCTTAGCTTTCCTGTCAGCCCTCTGATTTCGATGTCTTTTTTTTTATTATTTTTTTTATTTATTTAATTTTACCCGTTTTTATCTGTCTTTCTATGTACCTTGTATGTAATCTATGTCATAATCTGATTGTACTGTTCGTACTATCAATGAATTCACTCATGGATGTAGATGCATTGTGTTTTAGTAGTTCTTTGTACTTTACTTGACTATACCAATTTGTATAGTGTCCTTGGGTACCTTGAAAGGCGCTTTTCTAAATAAAATGTATTATTATTATAAAAAAATGCTGAATCCATCATGTCTGATAGTTCTCACCCCCTGCATGCAGAATTTAAGATGCAGCCTTCTGGTTCCCGCTTTAGTCAGCCATCCGCAAAAAAAAACAAATAAATATAAATTATCCTTTGTTCCCTCTGCAATCTATCTGCTTAACTCTGTAAAAATAGGTAACGTCTGCACATAAGGCATACTTGAACTTAAACTTTTAATGTTGTGGTATTCATTTATCCATTTGTCTGATGTTGTATTTATTTTTAATCGATGTTGTCATGTACTGTATGTTAACTTCTTTGCTACTGCAGCAAAACTAATCGCCCCTCGGGGACAAATAAAGGTCTTCAACTTGCACTTGAGTTCTCAGATGCTAACGCCAACATAAACCTCCATCCTCCCCACCACCACCAGGATGGTCCCTTCCTATACCTCACAGGCGGTCGGCTGCGCCCCTGCCTTCATCTTCAGGCAGGATATGCAGATTCCGTTACCCTTGGATTGCGAGCTACGTACAAAGAACTTTATAACTCAATATTTGCTTGCTGGGCTGTTAATGAATGTATGCTTTGCTACGTCATTTTGTCTACGTCACTGACCCCTGATACAGGATGAAAGAAATCACAATGATTTAAACCAATGCTGCTTGAAGGTCAGCAAATACTAACTGGGATTTAGCAAAGAAACAAGCCAATCTCAGGAAATAAGTGTTAGTGTCATTGTGTGATGTATTGTATTCAAATCGCAACACTGGGGAGAAATAACAGCAAGATCAGCCATTTTTCTTGCCATTGCTCTATACAAGGCTCTGCCATTGTATTGAAGCATGATGGCTTTTAAGGAAATTATGAGGTGCTTAGATTATTTCAGAATAGCAATTCATCTTATATTAGCAGCAGAGAGATCAGTGTCATACTTAATCAGAAGCTCTACCTCCCATATCATTCAGGAAAATTGGCCCCTACTTTACCACTTATGTCCTTTTACAAGCAGTTTCAAGAAACAACATTATCATATGCAGTTTAAGTCTTTTTTCTACTAAAAAAGACAATGCAATTGTGAGTGTTAAAGCTGGTACTGCTAAATATGTGTCCAAAATGTATTTTAAATGTATTGAATATGCAATACTTTTCATTTGTATTTATTTAAATAACATTTTCTGATATATGACCTGTACAAGTCTATCGTGATATTTTTTGATGCAGGAATGGTACTGCATCTTTGTTACAAAGGCATGATATAGTAAATCATGAAGTGATTTATTCCTGGATGCAGTGGTTTAACTCATCATCTAGTTAACTGGCCCTCTTTGACAATACTAGTTAGTCTGTTAATTTCATATCTTTCAAAATATGTTAATATTCAATCAGATTTAAATTGTAGCTTACATGCATCTCAGTGCCTAAAATCCAAGATGGTATCCAAGCTGGCGCCTTGAAGGTTGCCTCGATGTGGAGCTCCACAGTTGTTTTACTGTTTTAGCAAGTTTGTCCTGTCTTTAGTTATTCTTCTGCCATCAGTTTCACCAGGGACGAACTGCTAAACATTCGGCAGTACACACCACCCAATCTTTTATCAGTTTTCTGGCCTTTACCGGATGTTTTGCTGGACATTGTAGCTGCCATTGTATTGAAGCATGATGGCTTTTAAGGAAATTATGAGGTGCTTAGATTATTTCAGAATAGCAATTCATCTTATATTAGCAGCAGAGAGATCAGTGTCATACTTAATCAGAAGCTCTACCTCCCATATCATTCAGGAAAATTGGCCCCTACTTTACCACTTATGTCCTTTTACAAGCAGTTTCAAGAAACAACATTATCATATGCAGTTTAAGTCTTTTTTCTACTAAAAAAGACAATGCAATTGTGAGTGTTAAAGCTGGTACTGCTAAATATGTGTCCAAAATGTATTTTAAATGTATTGAATATGCAATACTTTTCATTTGTATTTATTTAAATAACATTTTCTGATATATGACCTGTACAAGTCTATCGTGATATTTTTTGATGCAGGAATGGTACTGCATCTTTGTTACAAAGGCATGATATAGTAAATCATGAAGTGATTTATTCCTGGATGCAGTGGTTTAACTCATCATCTAGTTAACTGGCCCTCTTTGACAATACTAGTTAGTCTGTTAATTTCATATCTTTCAAAATATGTTAATATTCAATCAGATTTAAATTGTAGCTTACATGCATCTCAGTGCCTAAAATCCAAGATGGTATCCAAGCTGGCGCCTTGAAGGTTGCCTCGATGTGGAGCTCCACAGTTGTTTTACTGTTTTAGCAAGTTTGTCCTGTCTTTAGTTATTCTTCTGCCATCAGTTTCACCAGGGACGAACTGCTAAACATTCGGCAGTACACACCACCCAATCTTTTATCAGTTTTCTGGCCTTTACCGGATGTTTTGCTGGACATTGTAGTTGGAGGAGCAGCCGCGCTAATCAAGCTCCGACAATGCTTGATTGGATACAGCAGTGCCTGTCTCCCCTCAGTGCCCTCAGGGGGGCGGTCTACCAACCCCGCCTTCATCCGATTTTAGATCTGTGCTGTAGGGAAGCTCAACAAAAAAAAATCAAGATGCTTACTCTCAAGCAAGTCGTGTCACAAATCAGACTTTAGTTATATCTAAAGGATGCATACTTCCACATATCCATCCTTCCACAACACAAGTGTTTCTGTAGTTCGCTTTCGGGGTGAAGTGTACCAATATTGTGTTCTTCCTTTTGTAGCCCAGCCACTGTAAAGCAGTTTAATAAACGGTTAGGTCTGATGGCAGCAGCGTCCAACGTTATACCTTGCGACCTGTTGTACATGAGACCGTTGCAGTGGTGGCTCAGGACCAAAGGGTTCTCCCCCAGGGGAAACATGTTCCGCATTATCAAGGTCATGCGGCGATGCCTTTGTGTCTTAATTATGTGGAAAGAACCTTGGTTCCTGTCCCAAGGGCCCGTGCTAGGAGCTCCTTGTCGTCGCGTCATGCTAACGATGGATGCTTCCCTCACGGATTGGGGGGCGATCATGAGTCGTCGCGCAGCCCAAGGTCTGTGGCAGGACCATCATCTTTCGGGGCATATCAACTGTCTAGAAATGTTGGCGGTGTTCCAGGCTCTGAAACACTTCTTCCCAGACCTGAGGGACCATCATGTGCTTGTTCGGACAGACAACACATCGGTGGTCTCCTATATAAACCATCAAGAGGGTCTGGGATCGCACCGCTTATACAAGTTGGCTCACCAGAAACCTCCTGTGGGGCCAGGGGAAACTACTTTTGTTGAGGGTGATTTATATCCCAGGCTACTTAAATCAGGGGGCAGACATCTTGTCGATGCAGGGGCCGAGGCCCGGGGAGTGGAGAATCCACCCCAAGGTGGTGGAGCTCCTTTGGGAGGACTTCGGTCGAGCCGAGGCCGACCTGTTCGCATCCCAAGAGACCCAAGAGTTCCCATTGTCCACTTTGGTTCTCACTCAGCCCCTCTGGGATTGGACGCTATTGTCTATACGCATTTCCCAGGAGTTCTGGAAAGGGTTTGCCAGGATGGGGTCGGACCTAGTGTCTCTCCACAACAGCTCTCCTCTGGAGATTCCGATCAGGAGGGACCTACTCTCTCAGGTGAGTGGATCGATCCTTCACTCCCGCCCAGAACTGTGGAAACTGTGGGCTTGGCCTCTGAAGGGTGCTCTCTTCTGTTCACTTTTGAGAAGGTTGTTGAGACCATTCTCCACTCCATAGCTCCATCCACAAGGAAACTGTATACCTTGAAGTGGAGACTTTTCACTTCCTGGTGTGGATTGCACTAGCTGGACCCGGTTAACTGCCCAATTGGTGCAGTGCTGGAGTTCCTGCAGGAGCACTTCTCCACAGGGTTATGCCCCTTCACACTGAACTGTACGTGACGGAACCTTGAGTGGAGTATTTTTGGGGAGACACCAACTAATAACTTGTTTCTTTTGTGGCAATTTTACATTTACATTTATGCATTTGGCAGATGCTTTTATCCAAAGCAACTTACATTGCATTTCAAGGTACACATTTACATTGTTATCAGTTCTTGCTTTCCCTTGCAATCAAACCCATGACCTTGGCGTTGCAAGCGCCAATAATCTACTGTTTGAGCTACAGGAAAGACTGGCACTTTGAGTGCTAAGACCAGGTTATGTTCCTAAGGTTCCTACTAATATTGTAAGACCTAGAGTACTGCAGGCCTTCTGTCCTCCTCCAGACGTCAGACCTAGAGAAACTTAATCTGATCTGCCCAGTTAGGGCCTTAGATGCTTACGTCCACAGAACTGTAGAGAAAGTCTGAACACTGTTCGTTTGCTTTGGGGAACCTACAAAGAGGTGCCCGGCTTCTAAGCAGAGAATGAGCAAGCGGGTGGTCGAGGCCAACTCATTTGCTTATGAGTCAGCCAGTCAGCCTTCACCTTTGGCTGTACGGGCCCACTCCACTAGGAGTATGGCTGCTTCCAAAGCATTACTGTCAGGAGTTTCCCTCAAAGATGTTCAGGGAACTAGGGTTACATACGTAACAGAGACGTTTAGCACCAAAGAGTCAAGTTTCTCATTACCATTTTCTACTGCTTCTCTGACCCCAAATAAACAGTGTTTTTTTCTTTTTGTTTGCTGAAGCATCTTATATGTGAACGCCCTATTTGCATGTGAAATGATCAATAGCACTTACTTGTGGGCTAAGGTTCAATGTATTTGGAGGTTTCTCATTCCTTAAAAATAACAACCTTTTTGCAAAGCCTGAATCACATTCTGATAGATCCACAAAACAGTCCGCCCTGAAATGTGTTACACAAACTGTTAAGATCAGAATAAAATTAACATTTCCCAACATTGGGTTCTGACTGTTTCTTAGTACATTTCTAGGCAGTTGCTAGCCGGTTGTAAAGGCATTTGGGTGGTTGCTACTGCATAACGTTGTTAGGTAGTTCCTAAAATGTTCTGTGCGGTTGCTAAGGTATTGCTATGTGGTTGCCAAGGCATTCTCTGTGCCTTTAGGGTAGTTTTTATTGTCAAGAAACCACCTTAATTTTCATGATATTCTGATCCCTAAAAATTGTTCCTTTCAGTTAAAATCTATGGAATTGTACTGTCATTTTTGTCCACCATATTACCATTGTAACTACACATCTTTCTTTATTAAGCGTCACACAACCTATGTAATGATAAAATAACCCACTCCAAAAATGTCACACCACATTTTTATCATTTGCTGTGTTAGAGAGAAAAGAATAGTGTTTATTATCAAAACAGATATTGTCAACATAATACATTATATATACATTTTCATTATTTCAATCAAGATCTGTCTCCCTAAGACCTGTGATAAATCCTGTTAATAGGATACAGCATGAATGAAAATATGATTAGAATAGCTGGGAGAAGAGATCCCTTTAATAACATATTAACTTGTCACTCGTACTAATAAATGATGTCTGCTTATGTTCCCCTCTGCCGTGGCTGCAGCAGAATGCATGTGGCATTATTGCATCAGTGATTAAGTAGGACACTACAAAATGCTCTTCCTCATCAGTCTCTTTCAGCAAGAGCAGTGAGAACTTAGATCTATGAGTACTTGATCAAAAAAAAAGCTCTATTTTATGGATATTCTCTGGAGAACCTAAAAATGTCTTAAATCCTTCCAATGAAAAGGTCATTTGTTGATGATGGACTATAAAGAGTCGTTTTATATCACTGTCCCTTTTGAATAGGTTTCCTTTCAGTCGTTGATTCAAGCACATTATAAGAGAGCCACAAAAATGTGTTGGGAATTGCTGATTTGCATCTGTAAGGCATGACATAGTCAAGCACAGTAAAGGGAAAGAGTGAAAGAACTTGAACTGGAAAGCGGAAAGGAAGGATGTTTGGATGAAAATGTAAGTATCTTATTTGTGTTTACTCATGTATGAAGGGTGTTATACATGTATACAAATGCAATGAGGTTATGTTTGTCTGCTGTCTTACTGTACCTCGAAAATGCAAAAATGTATGGTATCTAGGGGTTAAACTGGGGTTTACTTATGGTTTTACCATAAGTTAAATTTGGCATTTAATTATCCCCTTTGCATAAAAGGTCTCACATTTTACAAGGCTTTAACAAACACGCACATAAAGGACTGGCAAGACACATACAGACCCTGAAGTCTGGAAGCAAATTTCCATTTGGTTTACAGGCAGCCCCAAAGGGAGGGTGGACGGAGAGCGCCATGACTGGTTCAGCGAAGGCCTGGGTGCGGAGTACTGGGAAGACAATGAATAACATTATGAATACATAGAGAAAAACATTACCAAGATCATGAGGAGAATGAAGAGAGGGAGAAGAGATAGATGAGGGGTGAGTGGTGAAAATATGCTATAGTTTTCAAATTCGATTTTTCTACAAGTTAGCTTGATTTGCATACATTGCATTGTAAGTAATTTATTGGGGATAGATGTTTTCCTTTTATAGTTTCTGCGATATGTAAATTTCATCAGTTATATATAACTGATGTTACTATATGGTACTAAATAAATGATCATTACAGTTAAACTACAGTGCATGTTATGGAATTAAAGTGAACAATTCCGACAATGTTGTGTGGTGAATATGATTTTTTTTTGTTATAAAATGGATAGTTCTGGATCTGAAATCTGATTGGACGAGCGATGTTCGAAGTCACCGTAATTACGCTTCCAAATATGTATTCAGTAATTTTTGTAGCTGTGTTTTAGCATCATAAGTAATGGGAAGATAATAAATGGCCTTTGGTTACTGCATTAGAGAAACTTCAGAAAATAAATCAACCCAATGCCATGACTGTGGAGGGGAGATAGTGCTGTGTGAAAGTACAGTACCTTTACTGTTTCTGCCCTGTTATGCATTCTTGATTATTTCCCACAGTATTGGATGCCACCTTGTATTAGATTATTCCTATGTCAGCAGATGAAGGACTCATTCCATGCACATCAAGTGCTGATAAAAGTGCTAAATGGAGATTTACTCTAAGTAAATGTTGAGTTGTCACAAAAAAAACGTGTTGCTCAGTAGGAACTTATTTTGGCAAAATAATTAATAGGCTGGTTTTTAAAAATATTTCGCAAAAGTGTCTGTTATACTGTATAGATATAAAAATATAATGTAGCCCGGTAAGAGCTCATCAACAATTTCACAGTAAATACAGAATAAAATTAACAATGTAAAGTATATTTATATAATATATATAATTTTATATAATATGTATCTAAACCTAATCACAATGCCCAACATTTCATTGCTCTCTTTTGAATCCATTCAGAAGTTTGTCAGCAGTGAGCCAAGTGTGTGAGTACTGTAACGTCTCATCTTAACACATGCCATTACATTTCCAAAAAGGAAGTCCATGATTGTCTCAATTAACATTAGAGCTCATTTGTGTTAGCTCCTCAAACTGGCTGCCAATGGCTTTGAACACAATGCTCATTATAGCTTCTTTGAGGACTGACATAATTAATGCAGGACTTCCAATGTATACTTTTTTGTGCGTTTTACGATGGAGTGGTTTGTACAATCTTCATGCCGCTTTGACAATGTCCACCATCACTCATCTGAGCACGGGACAGAGGTGGTAAGACACTACTTAACTAAAACACATCATAAGATGGAGGAAGTTAAAAAGCTTCCTTAAGAAAAATAAAGGAGCTTCTTTGGACTGCGTAAATATTAAAATAAAATTGGTCTTTAATTTGACTTGGAGTCATACTGTCACATTTTGGTTTTTGTCATTGTCATGTTTCTGTCTTGTCATGTGAGTCCCTGTTTGTCATGTGATCCTGCCATGTGTCTTGTCATTGGTTAATTGTCTGATCATTGTTCACAGGTGTCCCTTGTCTTGTAATTAGTCTGTGTATTTAAGCCCTCATATTTGCCATGTCTCTTTGTCAAGTATTGTTTCGTGTAGTCGTGTTCGTGTCTTTGAGTTCTTCATGCCACTGCATCTTGTTTGTAATAAACTGCACTAGGGTTCTACAAACTTGCCTCCAGTGGATCCCTACGTTACAGAATACTTGACCTGCAACAATGAACCCAGCAGTTGCCCTCCTAAATCTACGCCAGGGGAATCGTCCCTTGGAAACATATGTGGAGGAATTTTGTGGACTATGCTGCCAGGTGGATTTTAATGATGTGTCCCCTGCCTGGGGGGGGGGATAAATTTTTCCCTATATTGACTGTGCCCTTTTTTTATTTTTTTTATCCTCTCAGCCTGGGTCTCTTCATGTCATGCCTGCCAGGCCTGAACCTTTTCACGTCATGCCTGCCACTTGACGCTTTTAGCCAGAACTGCAGCGGGCGCATGCGCAGCAGGCCCAGCTGTAGTACTGATGATACTGAGGCCATGAGACCCAGCATCCTCTGAAACTTCCTGAGCGGAACTATGGAGCCGCTGCGGAAAGTTTTTTATCATGTGCAGAATACCCAGTCTGCGCTGTGGTGACAGCTGTGCTGTCATAGACAGCGAGTCCAGTTCTGTGCCCAGAAAATATGTTTTCTGACTGGGAGACCAGTTTTGCCCTGTTGACTCTGAGACCTAAAACCTTGAGGTGATCGAGTAATATGGTCCTGTGCTGTACAAGCTCTGATCGCGATTGGGCTAGATCAGCCAATCGTCCAAGTAATTCAGAATTTGAGCGCCTTGGAGTCTCAGGGGTGCCAGCGCCGCGTCCATGCACACTGTAAATGTACGAGGTGCTAGAGACAGGCCGAACGGGAGGACTGTATACTGATCCTCGAAGGCGAATCTCAAGTATCGCCTGTGACGTGACGCAATAATTGTATTTGGAAATACGCGTCTTTCAGATCAATTGACATAAACCAGCAGGCACGTGCAGAGGGGGGGGCTTTGGGTGCTCGAGCCCCTGCCCTTTTTCAAAATTAATCAAAAGTGCCCTTCTCAAACAAATACCATTGATAATATTGTGGTCAATAAAACAAAATGCATTTGCTTATAATTTACATGACAATGTGTACAAGACTAAAGTAGCCTAAATTCACGTTTATTTGTAAGTTTCTGTCAGTCTGAGGTGTCGTTGCTATAACGCGTTGCTATGGGTTGCGTCACTTGCGTCAAGTTGTGCGTGTCTTGCTTCGGTCTTGACTGACGGTCTCCATTTTCGAGGGTCTAAAACTCCGGAGTAGTGTGTGGGCGGCGGGCATAACCGTAGCAAAAGTTATGCGTTTTAAAATGAAAATGTACTAGTGTACATGTAGGTATCCCACACAGTCTGCTTGGGAACCGATGGTCTCGAGCGTCTAGTGAGTATGGCTCGACGGCAGAAAAAAAATAAACTTTTTTTTTTATTATGATTATTTTTTATAATAAAAGATTGCGTGTCGATTCAATTATCCACATAACACATTTTAAAATATTACTTAATTCGCTGAAGCCTGTTTGTCATGCATAATACACCGACCAATCGCCATCTGGCACAAGAAGTTCAAATATCATTGGACGGTCATTTATAAATAAATTATTTGAAAATTACATGGACAGACGAATTTACATTGAAGTGATCTGAATCTCCGTCGTTGACCTAATGGATGTTAATTGACTACAAACCAGCACCAAAAGTAGCATTAAGGGTAAGTATAGTATTCAAGTCACTTGTATTTAGTCTATATTGATACATCGTTTACCATTATGAAACTATCATAGTTTGTTAAAGGAAGCCCAGGCCTACAGCAGGCCTATTATGTGAAGTGTAGGCTGCCTGACAACAACACGCGAAATAATGACTTTATTATTTTAACATTTTTGCACACACACATTACTATTTTTTTTTTTTTTAAAGAAGACCCTTATGCACTTTAAGCCTGCATTTATTTGATCAAAAATACAGAAAAAAACTACAATTTAAAATAATGGTTTTCTATTTTAATATACTTAAAATATATAATTTATTTCTGTGATGCAAAGCACACACACACACACACATATACATTATATACATACATACATACATACATACATACATATATATATATATATATATATATATGCCCCTTTTATATTTGAGCCCCTGCCCCTGAGGAACTCTCTGCACGTCTCTGTAAACCAGTCCCCTCGGCGAATATGCGCGAGGATTTTTCTGCTCGTGAGCATTCAACTTGCGCTTCACAAGCACTTTGTTCAGCTGCCTCAGATCTAAAATGGGTCTGAGACCCCCGTCTTTCTTTGGCACCAGGAAATATCTGCTGTACAAACCCCCTTCGTTCTGAGCTTGAGATAAAGGCTCTATGGCCCCTTTGCTCAATAGCTTCGCTATTTCGGCTCGAAGTAGATGTGCTACTTCTGTTTTTACCGTAGTTTCGACCCTCGCCGTGTAACGGTGGGGGCGTCGCGAGAACTGTAGCGAATAGCCTCTTTTCATAATGTTCAGCACCCACTCTGAAAACCCCGGGAAGTTTTTCCCATGCATTCGCATGAGTAACTAGGGGTAGAATTAAATCTGGGCCCTGGTCGCGAAATGGCGGCGACGCGAGAGCAACCGTGTGCTGTAACATGGACGCTGTGTTTGCAGCATTTGAGGCGGGGGCGCGCTTAATCGAGCGGGCAGTCCGCGCGTGCTCAGCTCTCTCAGCTGAGAGAGAGATCGCGCGGGGCGAGCCTGGAATAAATGTGGGTGTGTGATAGCGGGCACATTTATAGCACTGGGAGTACTGTCTATTAGAACTGACTGACCGTGCATTGGTTTCGTTTTTACAGAAACCGTGCGACATGCAGTGTGTAGTGATTGTGGGCACTGAATAGCGGGCACGTTCACTACATGTGATGCACAATCGACATGAGTCGATTTTATGTGTGCAAGCCCTGTATTGTGTAGGGCTGTGCTTGTGTGTACGAATGGGCACTGAGTTGTGGGCATTACAGTTATACACATTACACCATCAGCCGTGGCCGGGACACCAGAAAATACACTCTTTTTCAGATGTATCTGGGTCACCGTAAAAACGGCGTTTGTGTGCAGGCAAATGGGCCGCAATGCCGGTTTGTTGACTGCTGAATACACTGGCACGGTCGCGTGTGTTGGAACTGTGCAAGCGAAAAGTTTTGGTGGAAATCCGGCCGCAGCGGGACTTGAACACCATCGTTTTCCTAGGCGGGCTAGGATGGCGCAGAGGCCACGGGCTTGATTACGATCTTTGGTCGAGGCCCGCGCGGCGGGGGGCGGTGTCCAGCTGAGCGAGAGCGCGGCCTCGGGTCTCAGGCCTGCCGCTGCTGAGGCAGGCCGCGGGCGGAGAAGCTGGCAGCGGCAGCGGCGAACTCCTCGTGGTGGAGGGAGGTTCCGGGTTCCGCTGAGCATGGCACTTTTTACGGCGCAGCACTGTAGTGGGCAAAAGTGCAGCTTCAGCAAACGAAGCCAGGCGAGTCCGTAGAGTCAACATAGGCATCATCTCACAGTGATGTCAGCCGCCATCAACGAGAGCTAAAGCTGCGTGGTCCTCACCCAGGCAGGAAACACAAATCACGTGGTGGTCCCCGTCGCTGAGTGGAGCTCTACACGAGCCACAGTTGCGAGGCATCTTTAAAAAGACGCTCGGCTCTTTTAGTGTGGGGAAAAAATGTGTGACACGGCGGCGAACACACACACACAGAACACACTACTGAAAAAGATATAACTTATATCCTTTTCAGTAGTGTGTTTTGTGTGTGTGTTCGCCGCCGTGTCACACATTTTTTCCCTGCATCGCTATCCGGCGTGGAATACTTATATCATATAAGTATTCCACGCCGGATAGCAATGCAGGGAACGGCGGCTGAAGGCGGCGAGATGTCGACCAGCGGCTTCAGTTGAGAAGGCACGTCCTGCACTGATGCTTCTCGACGGCTGTGGCGGCTTCCTCTCAGGATGCAGCGATGCGGGAGCTTCGCTGAAGAGATGAAAATCTGACTATGACAGCCGTGCTCGGATATATATAGGCCTAGACCACGCCCGTTCTGGCGGGACGTGACGCAGAGATCATTGGGTCAAGCGTCATGAGAGGCCTCGCATAGGCTGCTGCTTTTGCTGCAGAGCAGCCAATAGGCGCGCAAGCTGTTCCGCCTGAGGCTGTATGCTGCTGCAAAGCGTTTTACATTAATACAAAATGAAGGATTAATTTTTTGGCTTCAATATCTCGAGAAAGAATCTTTCCCGTAGCGTCTTCGACGCAGTAAGAGAGAACTCTCGTAAGAGAACTAACTGCATCCACTGTTCGCTGAACAAGGTTATCTTTACCTCACAACCAAAACACACTTCATTGGTGACATTGTTGATTTTGTGGTCTAAAAACAAAATTAAATCGCTGCCGACGGCCTCCATAACCCGAACGAAGCACGTTGATGGGCGTGTGCTGATGTGCAGACACTCTTCCAGTAAAAGTGCCAATACAAGGAATTCCGCCCTTTATGATGTCATACAGGACATACTCGAGAAAAAAAAAACTTTCCAAAACGTATACGAATCCTGAAAGAGTGTATTTGGCACATAAATACTCCGTCATACGTCCAATTAACTTTTTCAAAACTTTGGCCATGTTTAGCATAATAATCCAACTCTTTAAAGGGTGGTAAATTTCCCTTTTCACAAGATGTAAAATAAATCTCTGATGTCCCCAGAGTGTGTGAAGTTTTAGCTCAAAATAGCTCACAGATATTTTTTTATAACATGTTAAAGTTGTCGTTTTTTGAGGGTTAGCAAAAACACACCGTTTTGTGTCTGGCCCTTTAAATGCAAATTAGCTGCTGCTCCTGACACAGAGGGCGGGGTTTGAAGTGTTAGCAGCTCCAATTACCTCACACAGGCCTACACTAAATGACAGAAACTGTTCTGCCTTTTGTATGAGTCAGACAATGATGGAGAGACTCAAGAAGTCACAACGCAAAAAATGCAACAGGACATCTCTGAATGGTTAGTTGATGAATTTATGTAGCTGATGTGGCGTTAACTTTCTTCAATTAGCATATTCTGTCATGATAAAATCGCTCGTATAGAAACTGTTGTGAGATGCAAACAGAGTGACTTTCTATTGCATGTTAAAAGACAGATGCTACTGTACAGTTTGAGCTGACTCACAAATGTGCTCGACTACAACAATTCTCCCTCTTCTCAACATGGACTGTGTGTTCCTGGGGGTGAGGTTAATATAAATTTTAGGCTTGGTGATGTCACTAACCTGTGAGGAATGTCATGTAGTCCATACCAGTATTTGTTGTAGTCCTTAAAAAACTATTTCTTTAAAAGCAAATATCTCCCTTTGCTTTAAACGTTGAGCATTGTAACTTTGCAGATGTTGTTTATGCTCAAACAGCAACATTACACACTACCTAAAATTAGAAAAGTGAAATCATACTCAACCACCCTTTTAACAGTGTAAACTAGTCAGAATGCATGAAATAGCCTTACAAATCCCATTTAACAGCAGAGACACATCAGATGTGTTTTATTTGGATTCTGTACAGTCAGTTGAATATTTGCCTGTTTTCAGAAAGAAGCTCCCCGGTGGCATAAGGTAACTACGCTCAAATGAGGTGTTTACAGCAACGCCAGGAAACTTTCCAAGGTTAGAGCTTGTGCAGGTGGGCAGAACTGCACAAGGCCCGAGCAGAAAATCTCCTCAGGGACTACATCAAACAAATAGGTATATAAATCCCTGATGAAGCTCAATTTCAATTACAGGTGTCTCGCTTGTAAATCTTGTGTGTTTGTGGAGTACACGCATTAGGAATGGAGTAATTAGACAGCCAGCTGCCAAACTAGCTCAGAAAGGAGCCAGCTCACTCTGCAGATGGGATGGTGAAGAAGAAAAAAAACAAGCCATACCCAGGGATCAATTTCAAAGGGACAAACCATAATGGCTAAATGTATTATTAACTTTTGCACCTTAGTGTTTTTATAGTCTAGCCAAGTAAGTTCAACACCCATGTGTTTGTTTTGCTAAATGTAGCCTATATATGCTCGTAGCCCTGAAATGCTCAAGATTTTCTTTTTTTCAAGCATAAATATCGGTTCAAGGTGTTGTAAATAGTCATACACTGATCCTGGAAGGAGAACAAAAATTTATTTGTATTTAAACGTACAGTATGTCATTTCTGGCCACTAGGGGTCACTCAATCAAAATAATAACAAAAGACGTATTTTGATGACGTCGGGAAAGAGCGTGGGCTCATGTGAGTTGTTGTCATTGTCAATGACAACCAGCCAACTAGCATCTCCAGCAGAAAACATGTTCACTGACGAGGTAATGTATTGGTATTTCATATATCAATTAATATTCCATCTAGCTAGAATTAATAGATGTTAAAAAACACGGTCACCTTTCGTTAATAATCATAATTACGTTTATACCATGATATCGAACAAGATAGTGAACTGCATATGATGCTACTTTATCCAGCTAGATATAGAACAAATGTGAATTTACATTATACTATACATGAGAGCTAGTCCGTCTGCGTTTTACACATGACATCATTGTTTCATAAAATATACAGATAGATAGTTAGCTGAATGGGTGCTTACCTGTTTATTAGAATGCAAACGAGATCGGCATCTCTCTGTACTTGTCACGAAGCCCTCTCCATCTTTGAAATGCAACTCCAATGTTAACCCGTGTCATGTTTCTTCTCCTGTTCCAAAACCTTCTCGGGTCATTTCTTTCACCTGTACGTTTGCGCTTCACAGAGCTGGCTCCAGCAGCAGAACGTGCAGGCAAAGCATAATCATTGTCCAAATTGATTGAGGTATACAGACAAATATAAATATTAAATATAATAGTCTCGGTCAAGTTCGATGCAGTGGCGTAATGATGCTTTTATTGGCGGCCGTCCGGTGTTCCCATTTGGATTTGGCGGTTCCGCAGGAAGTTAGAGAAACTAGGAGTCAACGGTTATATGACACCATAGACGGGCGACAAAACGGAAAAAAAGAAACGGTACGTGTCTTCGAATTAACATTTCTCTGGGTTTGAAAGTTGGTGGAAACTGCCGGGATAATGTAAGTACACGACTAAAAATATATATATAACATAGATATAGTGATTTTTGCTATTTTTAAAGCAGAAAAATTACATATTGTGCCTTTAACTTTTACACATACATTTTTGAACATTTGTATTTATATTTGTATATGGGCGGCAGTGGCTCAGTGGTTCATGTAGTTTGTTTACAAACCGGAAGGTTGGTGGTTGGTGGTTCAATCCCCGGTTCCACCTGACCAAGTGTCGAGGTGTCCATGAGCCAGACACCTAACCCCAGCTGCTCCCAACGAGCTGGATGGTGCCTATCATGGCTGACACCGCCGTCGGTGTATGAATGAATGAGTGAGTGAATGGGTGAATGTGAGGCAATATGTAAAGCGCTTTGGTGGCCATTGGGTCAGTGAAAGCGTTATATAAATGCAGTCCATTTACCATTCCATATACACTGAAACATGGACATATTGGCAGCATCCAGTATTTGTCAAATTTTTCATTTTAAAATGTTAAAAGACAGTTTGTTACAACATACTATTACTATACATATTTTAAGGTTAAATTTATGATTACTTTATGGTGTATTTGTATATTTTTTTAGCCACAGCAACAAGAACAAAATGTAAACAATTATGTAAAGATTTATTGATTCTTTTGAACAGAGTTGATTTTACAACACCAGAAATAATGCAGAACGAAGTGAAGCTGTTACAATCTCTAACTATATAACTGAGATGCTACTGAACATATTTAATCAATTACATAAATAAAATACAATTAAATTAAACTATTAATCTAGATTCTATTAACTTGAAAAGATTTTTACATCTCTAAAGATGTTCATAAAATTCTTACATTTCAGATCCTGGTG
>JARPMJ010005517.1:0-62060 GCA_033366665.1 Phoxinus dragarum
CGATGCATCTACGAATATATTTTTTTCCCCACCCCTAACTGGTGCAAGAAATTAAGCTCATGAAAGCGAATGCATGCAACTACCAGTAAAAAAATTAATTACAAATTAGACCGGGGTCATAGAGCATAGAGCTTTCTATTAATTTTCTAGCATTTAATTTACCATTTTCAGAAATGTCATGTTTTAGATCATCTTGTACCATGTCAAGGACAAAGCTAACCAGCAAAACTTGAAATCAAAAGCATCTTAAATGTGACATGCGTTTGCACCATATTGTATTAAATAACCACGATCAGATGATTATTTAAATAACGTGACCGGCCTAACAACCGTAACATGGCCTAAATATATAAAGTTTTGAAACTTCACTTTGCCCTCAGCCAAAATATTTAGCCAGGGACCAAATTGTAGATTTATAATTTGATAAGATTGATAAGATATAGATTCATGAGACCAAAGATATACACTAGACAAATTATATCACAAATTGTTAGTATAAATTGTAGAGTTCTCTCATTTGAATTGTTACTAGAAAGAATTGAATTGTAGAGTTCTCTAATTGGAATTGTTAATAAGAATTGGAATCGTTATATTAATTGGATTGCACATAGAACACTTTAATTGGAATTGTTACTAGAACTAAAATTAATTCTTACCAGTAAAAACGCAAAGTAACGCTGTGAACATTTTAAGCTAAAATGGCTTAATTGCCATATAATCAATTATTACACACACTGATCAAGTTAAAGACTAAATTAAGCTCTAGATTAGAGCACCAGCATTGCCCCTACATTAATTAATATCAATGTTAACATCAATTCTTATATTAAAAACGTATTCAATATTAGCACTAAACCTGAGCACATGATGTTAATAATTAGTGGTTAATACCTCATCTCTCAAGCTGGATCATGTCAAACTCTGTAAATGAGGAACATCTCTCACGTGTGGCGGCAACAACATACAGACTGAAGATATCCAGCGCAAAGACTCCACAACTAAAGACTTCAAACTCTTACACGGTCGTTACTGCCTCGTTGATTAATATCAACTTGAGACCTGTTTCATAAAAGACGCTAAGGGATTCAACTTCATCACCTGACTTGAATTAACCTAACAAATAAATTGGGGATAAAGCGGTTTGATAAGAGGTCATTGAAGTTCACGCACTCCCACTAATTTGATCCAGGTTTATCTAGTCTGGATAATTGCGTGTGCACGCGTTTCTGAGGCAGCCCTAGAGGTCGATCATGGATCAAATCGATCCACCAAAGCAAACAGAGAATATTTTGGCTGTTTTATGCGTGTTTACATGTTTTTTTTCCTCAGTGCAAAACTTACATTTCACAGGTATATTGTCCATCTGTAAATGTGGGAAAGTCGCAAATATCTCCAACGAGCGCTGTTGTGCGCACGCGCGCCAAATAGGAGCGCAATAATTCTGACTAAAATATACATTTTTCTTGAAAATTGAATATGTGATATTTTTAACACCAGAAATATCTTTTAACTATAAACATGTATCTTTAGGATGTTGGATAAGTTGCAGTGAACTTATAGCTCATTAAATACTTCTAAAATAATCATAAAAAAAAGATTAAGTAGGCTAGCCTATAATTCAGGGAAGAATATTTTAAGAAACCAAATATAGGCCTAATAAAGATACAAAGTATAGTTTTGGGTAAAGGACCTATGCTAATTAATAAAGATTACAAATTAAAAAAGTATTTAATAGATTAATAAAGTATTTAGAATACTGAGAATTACAGCTTTTAAAGCGTTCTCTTTTTCTTTTCTTTTTTTTTTCTTTTTTTGGAGAAAGCAAGAATCCCCAGTTTTAAATGATTGATTAGATTTAGTTTCTAAAGTACACTATGGAGATGATAACATGTAATTAAGAGCAAAAGTATACATTTCGAAAATATATGGGCAATTCTAAAATCAAAGAATATTTTATCAAATAAAATACCTTTTTGTATACCACCCTCCCTTAATATTATTAATTATTTTATTTATTTACTTATTTAATATTATTATTTGATTACTTATTATGAATGTGTCATTATAAGAGAGTTTGATATATCAATTATGAATTTTTAATTCTTTATTGATATTTATTTATCTTTTTTTTCATATGTAAAAGTGTCTAAGTATATGTACTTATTGGTTATTGTTCTAATTATGTTTTTTTATGTTTTGGTGGTGGGTATTATCACAAATGGGGAGAAAGAAAGGCACATTTTGTAGTATGTGGAAAACTATAATGTCTTTAAAGGAAATGTCAATTTGTATAATTGTGTTAAATGTGTTTGAATTGAAAGACATAATTGAGAAATATATATTTATGTAGCTTTTGTCTTTTGTTGTTGCACATTAGATGTGCCTTATTTAGAATTTTAAACCAGGTTTAAGTGTATTTTATTATAGCAATAACTGTAGTGACTAATGGGCTAATCAAATGTAGGCTTATATATTAGGACATAAGCTCAGCTTCATCTTACAGGTAAAATTGAGTCTGTGCTTTTGTTATTTATTTTCATTTTGTGATTTAAACGTCTGCTTTAAAAAGGTTTTTTTTTTTTTTTTTTTAGATTGAAATATTTTAATGTTAAAATATGTGTCTCTCTTCTTCTTCTTTTTATTGGAGGCTTGCATTCTTAAATAAAGCATTACACATATATTGTGGGTTACGGATCAGAGACACTTTCCCTTCTCTCCCCAGACCAGAAAAAAACATAATAAGAGTTTTTTTTGGCAATATTTTCCTTTTATATACATTGTTGAATGACTCTGAGTCTAGATAAAATACAATCTTCTTTCCTGATATCGCTACTCTTAATGGTTGTATTAAATCTAGATGCCTACCATTTTGTTCATTATCCCAATAATTATGATTTAGATGCTGATCTATAAGCCAGGGATACATCCATAGTCTAGTTTTGCTCGAATAATTGTTGAATAAATGGTTTTCAGTGCCATTCTGCAGCCCCCCTTTCACAACCTCATAGCATTTAAAAATCGTCTCAATTTCTCTTCCATCTTATTTATGCGAGTACTTCAAGAAATCGTATCACTTAAACTTGTTCTAATTCCTTATTATATCATTTTAGATGTATATTTCTACTTATCTTTTTATTTGTAAGGAAAATATATTCTCTCTTGAAATCCCCATTTCGTCTCTCCTCTTTTTGTTCTTTTGGATTTACACAGTAAAATAAACATTTGTAGTGTGTTACTGACACCTACTGGATGTTTACATGCACTTATTTAGTAATAAATCCCATCCTATTTCAAATTCTGAAAGCTCTGTTTATATATATATACATATATCTTACCATTCAGTTATGTTTATGGATGTTTTCAGCTCATTCATTATGGTGATGTCTGAGATCTTCTGTAAACTGTCACATTAAATCGTTTTATTGGTGTCAAGAGGCTCCTGCTCCGTAGCGGGTTAAGTTCAGAGAGTGAGTTGCTATGACTACTAACATACCCTGAAAGTTACCTCCGTTTTTGGAACCGAAAGTTGAGGTTATCCGCTTACTTACTCATAAACATACCCGGGTATGTCACATAACCTGCTTTCTGGAATACACCCCTGGTCTGAAATAAACATTAAAGAGTTAAATCAGTTTAAGGAGGATAAATGTGGATATTCAACCCTGATTAGAAAACAACAGATCATGAATCTATCTATCAAATATCATGTGCAAAAGGTTAGTTCTAGCATTCAATAAAAGAAAAAATGTGAATGACAACTGCATTTACGCCATATATCCCTAGATTATTTGCTTATTTTTCAAAGCTCTTATGATTAGAATCTATTATCTAATGGATTATACAACATAAACTAAGCCAAACAGCCAGTGATCATCATTTTTATAAATATAGATATTGAAATGAAGGTAGAAGGTAAACACAATTAAACATTATAATCTGGTTTCATGATCAAATTACACACCAGTGAAAGTTGTCCAAAAAAATTGTCTTTTAAATCCTTTATATTTGTACACACTTGCAACTTACTGGATCATATTTAATGGCCTTTTAATCCATCTGAAAATCAAGAAAACAATCAACTTCACATTTTCCAGCTTCTATTATTTTTTAACAACAGCCAACGACTCTTTACAATCACAACACAATATAGTAAACATTGGCAAATAAATAAATTACATTAATATGTATTATTCAAGCATTAATTACCAAGTCAAAGATATACAAATAATATTTACACTTTGTTATTGCCGGCATCCTGCTGGAAAGGCAAAATGTAAGATCGTATGGATCTCCATGTCAGAAGTATCAGTTAAATCATGTCAGCTGATAGTTGTTTTGTCTGGTGTCCAAAGCCAGTAAACCCTGTCAACAGCTCGGAGGACACATGTATAATGCATCGCTATTATAGCCTGATCCTACCAGACTCTCGTACTTTCATTTGTACAGAGACTCTGGCGACTCTCCATTGACAAGCGTTAACTTCCTTGAAGGCGGGTCCTCTGTTGAAGTTTAAAACTATTGGATCTGCCCAGAGCCACTCTGGATCTGCCGTAACCAATCGCTAACGTTTGGTCGTGAGTCTCGTGACGTATGACGACTCAAACTAGCACACGAACAACGTCATCGTTCTCAACCACTCCCTCGGTTCGCTGATTGGACCGGTAAAAAATTGACCGGAGAAAACCCCCAAATACACCGCAAACCCAGACGTAGTACTGAAGGAAAATTAAAATTGAGCGGAAGTACGTAGGAGGGCGGAGCCAGGCTATCGCTATTACAGGTGAAACTCAAAAAATTAGAATATGGTGCAAAAGTTAATTTATTTCAGTAATTCAACTTAAAAGGTGAAACTAATATATTATATAGACTCATTACATGCAAAGTGAGATATTTCAAGCCTTTATTTGTTATAATTGTGATAATTATGGCTTACAGATATGAAAACCTTTTCACAATATTCTAATTTTGAATTTGGGGTTTTCATAAGCTGCCATAATCATCACAATTATAACAAATAAAGGCTTGAAATATCTCACTTTGGAAGTAATGAGTCTATATAAAATATTAGTTTCACCTTTTAAGTTGAATTACTGAAATAAATGAACTTTTTTGAGTTTAACCTGTATATCTTTATCGTCCATGGAGTGAACGAGCCTTTAGATCCTTCAACTGAAGAAATATTTTTCTGAAGCTTCTTTTGGTTCCTTATTCAGACTACAAAAAAGTATTTCTATTTTTCTACGCATTTCACCAAATACACAAAATTAAACTATGATATTGTGCTTTTGGGAACATCACCATATTTTGTTAATCTCACACCATTTCCTATTTGAGATGAAAATTAGATGTTCGTCACTGTGACGACTTATGATATTTTTTCATGTGCCTGAGAAGGCTTTTTGAATGTCTAAAACTCTTCTCACACTGAGTACAGTGCAGCTTCTCTCCAGTATGAACTGGCTGATGTTCTTTCAAGTGTGCAGACTGAGTGAAACTCTTGCCACAATATGAGCACTTGTAAGGTTTTTTCTCCAGTATGAATTCTTTGGTGACTTTTCAGATGATCAGATGTAATAAAGCTCTTCCCACAGTCACAACACACATGATTTTTCTCACCGGTGTGTGTTTTCTGGTGCCGTTTACAATGTTCCTGTCGCGAAAAAGTCTCTCCACAAAATGAACATGCATAAGGCCTCTCGTTTGTGTGAATTATCTGGTGTTTTTTTTAGATTTGATGACATTTTAAAATCTTTACCACACTGGTCACAGCTAAATGGCTTTTCTTCAGAGTGAACGCGCAGATGATGATACTTGAGATTGGTTTTACATTTGAAACTCTTCTCACACTGAGTACAGTCGTACGGCTTCTCTCCAGTATGAACTCGCTCATGTAATTTAAGGGATCCAGATTGAGAGAAACTCTTGTCACAATATGAGCACTTGTAAGGTTTTTCTCCAGTATGAACTCTTTGGTGCTGTCTCAGTTGGCCAGTTGTAGTAAAGCTCTTCCCACAGTCACAACACACATGATCTCTCACTTCATTATGTGTTTTCTGTTGCTGTGTAATTAGTAAAACTGTTTAACCATGAAAAACTCTTTTGAGCGTTGAAGTCATGTTCCTCTTTAACTTCATTCAGTTCTTGTCTTTGTTCCTTCACTTCCATCTGGTCTAAAATAAACATATGAAGTAGTTAGAATTAGTTACCTCAATGTTTCTCAGCAGTCAACAATGAAGAATCAAGAATGGACACCAACCTATTTGTTGCTCAGTATCTTCATGTTTTATTCTGGATGGTTCTGGATCACTCATGTCTTCAATCTCCTCTTTAATAAACTCCATCTTTAACAGTCACACAGATTTCAGCTGCTACTCCTGGAGTTTGTCCTTCTCTTGTAGGATGATGGGAATATTCCCAGTATTTATTGGTGAATTGTTGTGGGAGGAGCTTCACTGCAGGTGTGAACTGTGAATACTGTGTGATACTGACGCCCACAGGACCTGGTGGAAGTAAAAAAAAAAAAAAAAAGTCACAAAATATATACTCAATTAATTGTATTACTCTGAGGTCATGTGAACATTTTTGCTGTACATAGTAAGGTTGTATATTATTACTATATAAACAAGTATAGTAAAATCAATTTATATAGTGAAGCAAGTTCATCTTTGTGTAACCCAGGATTTTAAATAAGAATTAAACAAGGCACATAAAAACAATTTAAAACCATTTCATATGCTTTACGACACACATCGTTAATTAATATTATTGTGACATCAATTCTTACATTAGAAACACTAAACCTGAGCATATAATATGTTAATTAGTGGTTAAATACCTCATCTCTCAAGCTGGATCTTGTCAAATTATGTAAATCGGATCATCTCGCGTGGCAACAACATAGACTGAAGATATCCAGCATTCAGTGAAAATACTCCACAAATGTCCTTCATTCAAACTCTTACACGTCGTTACTGCCTCGTCGATTAATAATAACAACTTGAACTGGTCTTCAAGCGTTCAGCACTCGCATACTTGTTCTTTTACACGGTACACTAGAAACCTCTTAAGTGTATTACTGCCACCAACTGGATGTGTAGATGTTTATGAATCAAATACTGAAAGCTCTGTTTAGAAGAACAACAAACTTTGCCATTCAATTCGCATATTAGTTGACATTTGTATTACGTGTATTCCGAACCCAAACAAACCCTAAGCGCATGCGCAGTGCGTCAGTCACCGCTTTCAGGACCGGAGAAAGACAGTGCTATAATATTACTGGAGCTAACGCGAGCCTAATTGCGGGTTTTGCCTTGATGTCATTTAAAAGAGAAAGCTGACATATAGAGACATATACAGTATATGAAGCTCGTAAAGTAATTCCCTGATATTAAACTCTTATTTATTTCTGCAAGGATATTGTACAACGCCAGGATAACCGTCCGTCTCATCTGAGCTCCTCCATCTAACAGCGCTCGTCACTGTCAACATGGTTGACATGACCAATCAAATCCAAGTAGGCGGGGCTTATTGTTCACAGACGCTGTTTTTTATTTTTATTTAAAAAAAAAAAAAAATTAAGAAACAGATAAATATACAAATACATTCAGGAGAACGTAGAAGAGGTAAAACAAAAGACAAAGAATACATAGAAAATAAAAGATTAAGTATACATTTTTATAGGGAAACAATATCAAGAGATAGATCATTTTTGTTAAACAAATAAACTATGGGGCTTATTGTTCACAGAAGCTGAGAGCCAGAGTGACGTTTCAGTTAATAAGTACGAAATAATATAAGTAAATAAACTAAACATTAATATTTGACAACTGTTTTATGATATAAATGTTAAACGACCAACAAAAATAATCAGGGATGCAAACTAATAAACTTTTGTCTAATTTTTCCATTTTGAATTGAAAATATAATTTGCTTGATTAATGTAATTCGTAACTGACAATGTGACGAGACAAGAAACATTAACAAAGCCCTTTTCATAATGTTAGGGATAAGATTAATACTGAATGTGCACATAACCTGCTATAGCTGAAGCCTTCGGTAAGCTATATGCACACAATTATTCACATGTAACAGTTTACTCTACGTTTACTTTCTTTGACAGATAAACAAGAAAAACAGTATTAATAAAAGCTCAGCATTGAGAAGGGAAGAGATTAAAGGCAAAATAAGGAGACTGATAGAAAAAGAAAGAGATCATGTGATGAAGAAGAGAGAGGAAGATCAGGTAGGCTACTGACAAATAACTTATTACTATATTGTTGATGTTTTATTGGAGTCAGAGTAAGTCATTTTACAAATACAATATAAAGCAATAAACAAAACATTTCAAAACTGTATTTCAAACACCATACACTTGCGTTTACTTAATTTAATCTGAATAATCTCCTGATTATCCTAAAAGGCTTATTTAATTATTGATAGTTAACAGGGCATGTTTTCCTGCTGAAAAGCGAATAGTTCCCCGTTTTCTCATTCATAATGCTGATGCCTGCAGATCTTCTGTACATTTTCACATTAATGCATAAAAGGGGTGAAATTGACCCAGCATGCTTGGATTTTTTAAAATATTTTATCAATGAAAACATTTATTTATTTGATATTTCATTAATATTTATTGTTTCTGATCCTCATCAGTGTCATATTCATATTTCTTGGTCTTAAAATAGCATTTTTTTTGTATAACTACCATGAATGCATAAAGCAAAATGCATATTCATTTGCCTTTTTGTCAAATATATTTATTTTAAATCTTATTGTATTTATAAATCTGAAGATGCAAGTGAACCTTGATTTAATAGAAAGCAAGATCAGGTATCGGTCTATAAAATATCAGATCTTTGATTTACCAAAGGTTAGTTCTGTCATTTTCTTGTTAAAACAGTCAAAATGTGGATAAAAACTGCTGTACAAGATTATGATCTAAGTGTATTTATGTCATATAACCTAGATTATTTGCTTATTTTTCACAGCTCTTATGATTGGCATCTAACAATATATAAAATAAGCCAAACAGCCAGTGATCATCATGCATTTAAACTAATTGAATGATTCATAAATATGTCAGCCATTTTATTTTATTTTTTTACAGAAATTAACTTTTTGAGTAGAAGGTAAAAAATATGATTAAACAAGAGAATATAGTCATTCGGATAATAAATATTTTGTCATTGAACTTGCATGATAAAAATCAAATTACACAAAATAAATCCTCTATGTAAATCCTTTACATTTGCACACACTTGCAACTTACAGCAGTTTGAATGGCATTTTAAACAATCTGTAAATCAAGAAAATAATCCATTTTATTTTTTTTAGTTTGTTTATTGTTCAACATTTTACACCTATTATTTTCTAACTAAAGCCATCGACTCATTTAAATCAGAACAAAATAGAGAAAACATAAATATTAATGCCATTTACTTATGTCAAGCAGATTTTGCCATTATGACAAATACAAATAATTATCGACACTGTAATAATTATTTTCTGTAGCTTCAAAAGCCTCTTTTCTTATTCAAGCAGATTTAGGAAAGATACAAATAATTATTTAAAACTTATGCATGTGCAAGCGTTTCATAGATGTACGTGAAAAGTGTGTATACACACTTAACATTACATGTATTAATCAGGAAACAATGTCTTATCTCTATGAAGACAAACATCGCTTGCAAACACACAATCATAGGATTAAACAATAGCAAGCATTGCAAGAGCAAGGAACAAAGTAAAATAATAAATTACATAATTACATGAATAATAAAATGGTTATATTATGTCAATTAAATAATAATAATAGTTACATGATAAATCAATGACTACTACATAAATGAATCATTTAAAAAACAAAGAAACACAACACAGGTGTATGTTTGATTAAGTAATTCACCACAGGTTGTTATTGAGAAACTGTAGAATAATTTTCTTTTAGTTCCTTAATCAGACTACAAACACGTCTTCATAGTTTTCAAAGCATTTCACCAAATTCACAAATTTAACCTAGTGGATATTGTTCTTTTGGGAGCAACTCCATATTTAGTTAATCTCACAACATTTACTTTACCGTAATTTCCGAACTATAAGTCGCACTTTTTAAAAATAGTTTGGCTGGTCCTGCGACTTATAGTCAGGTGCGACTTATACATCAAAATTAATTCATACTGACTGAGATGAACCAAGAGAAAACACTACCGTCTACAGCCGCGAGAGGGCGCTCTAGTTAGCGGAGTTGTTCAGAAGCGACACAGAGGAAGAACTCAATGGATTCAGTGTTGAGGAATGAGATCGGGAGCTTGGTGAACTTGCTTACCGGTAAACTTGTTGGACTCGCTGGCTTATGTTAATTTAGCCTATTCAGCCTCCCAGGGATATGTTCTTTATGCTGTTGTGGAGCTGAATAACTGTAAATGTGTTACGCTAACACACCGGACACTATTCAGCTGTTGTTCTGTGTGCTGTTGTGGAGTTGAATAACTTGCCTTTCCAGATTAAATGTCTGTTCTTGGTCTTGGATTTTGTGAAATAAATTTCTAAATAAATGCGACTTATAGTCCAGTGCGACTTATGTGTTTTTTTTCCTCTTCATGACGCATTTTTTGACTGGTGCGACTTATACTCCGGAGCCACTTATAGTCCGGAAAATACGGTAAGTGTATTTGACAAAAAAATGAAATGTTTCTCATTGCGAACACTTATGAACGTTCCTCATGTGCCTGAGAATGCTTCTTGAGTGTATAAAACTCTTCTCACACCGAGAACAATACAGCTTTTCTCCAGTATGAACGCGCAGATGTTCTTTCAGGGATCCAGACAGAGTAAAACTCTTGTCACAATATGAGCACTTGTAAGGTTTTTCTCCAGTATGAGTTCTTTGGTGGTGCTTCAGTTCAGCAAATGTAATAAAGCTCTTCCCACAGTCACAACACACATGATCTCTCACACCGGTGTGTTTTTTCTGGTGCAGTTTACAATGATCCTGTCGCGCAAAAAACGCTCCACAAAATGAACATGCATAAGGCTTCTCGTTTGTGTGAATCATCTGGTGTTTTTTTAGTTGTGGTGATGAAATAAAACCTTTACCACACTGATCACAGTTATACGGCTTTTCCACCGTGTGAACGCGCAGATGATGACGCTTGAGATTGGTACTACTTTTGAAACTATTCTCACACTGAGTACAGTGATACGGCTTCTCTCCAGTGTGAACTCGCTCGTGTTCTTTCAGATTTCCAGACAGAGTGAATCTCCTGTCACAATATGAGCACTTGAATGGTTTTTCTCCAGTATGAAATTTTTGGTGCTGTTTCAGACTCTCAGCTCTAGTAAAGCTCTTCCCACAGTCACAACACACATGATCTCTCACTTCATTATGCGTTTTCTTTTGCCGTTTACATTTTTTCATCAATGAAAAACTCTTCTGATTTTTGAAGTCCGAATGTTCCTTCTCAACTTCATCCAGTTCTTGTCTTTGCTCTTTCACCTCCATCTGCTCTGAAATAAACATATTAAGGAGTTAGAATCAGTTCAAGGAGGATAAATGTGCAAACTGATTTAATATCACAAACCAAGAGATCGGGTTTCTTTCTGGGAGTATCAAATACCAGATCTTTGATGTGCCAAAGGTTAGGTACACGTTTCTTTGTTATAGATCTACCATAAAAACACGATTTATTTCATTTGTAGCCTTTCTTTGTTCTATTGTATTTATTTGTGCTATATATGTGTAATTTGACTATTAGTTCTTATTTTATTACTGACTGCTTACTTGTCTTTAATAATGTTTTAAATTCACATTAATTAGGCTGGTAGTTTTTGTTGTAGTATCAAAATTGGAATAAATAATTGATATTTCACTGGTGTCTAAACATTTGAACCACTGACCCAATCCTCGGCACTGAATCGCAGCTCTAAATATCAAGTACTAAAAATTGGACTGTCGGTATCGGGACTCGTTCTGGAAAAAGTGGCAACGGTGCATCCCTGGTTAGTTTTATCATTCCCTTGTTGGTACAATCAAATAGATGTCAGATTATTATCGAGCACAGCGTCAGTTCAGACAGGCCACGTAGGCATAGGGTGAGATCAGCTGTCAAATTGCTCCAACCACTACCTTATATATATAAATTTGGATATATATATATATATATATATATATATATATATATATATTAGGGCTGTCAAACGATTAAAAAATGTAATCGCGATTAATCCCCTTAATGTCATAGTTAACTCGCGATTAATCGCACATTTTTTATCTATTCTAAATGTTTCTTGATTTCTTTTCGTTCCATTATTTTTCTTATTTTAATGCTTTTATCAACATGGAAAAGTGGATCGGCTTGCTTTGTGCAAATGTTTTTTATTGAAAACAACATACTGTGTTCAATTTCACACTATCATTCTCACTTGGAGCAAATAATCTCTCACACAATGTAACACTGTCCATCAATAAAAGGGTGAAAGAAATACTGACGAGGTGACGTTACTGATGTTGACGAGTGGGCGGAGAAACGCATCAGCTGTGTGTGTGCTTGACCATCGAGTGGTATTTAGACTGGACATGCTGCGATTATAGCTCAGTTCACAACGACACAACACACAGATCACTTTGGTCTTTGTCAATTGAACCATTTGGCAACTTTTTAAAAGTAAACTTTCCATTCAGAATCTTATTGGCATCCATTTCGGCGTCTAGCGCTCATCATTCATCAACTCAAAACGTAACGTTAAAGGGGGTCGCACACCGGACGAAAAGCGCATTATTATACACATTCTCTATGAGTGTACACACACCGGCGGCGCCATTCTGCGTTTTTATTGTTGGCCATGAACTGAGAAAGTGCGCGTCCGATGTGCGATACGAGTTGTCCTAGACGCGGCGCTGCGCTTCTCGTCCACTCTTTGGCCGGTTCACAAGCCCAAACTGTGTGCGGCGTGCCTGTTGTTTTGTTTCTGGTCTAGCTAGATCCGGTGTGGTGTTGTAGTTTTAATAACGTTACTAGCTGTTGCAAAAGCATGTGAAAAAAACTACAAAGTTTGCTAGGCGTTAATATCGCGATAAAAAAAAATTGACGCCGTTAAAATGGGTTTGCGTTAACGCCGTTAATAACGCGTTTAACGGACAGCCCTAATATATATATATATATATATATGTGGCATTACTGCTCGGTAAGCATGCTCAAACTGCTTGCAACCCTCCTGCCCTCACCACTATAAGTTTCAAGCATTTTTCCGTGCACCTTCTGGCTGTCATCTCTTTGTTTCAGATTACCAAGGCTTCAAGTCCTAGCTGTCATGGACATCATCGCCGGATGATGGAACTACTGCTACGTCTACATGTTAAAACCGTTTTGCTTAAAGACATTACTAAACTGTTTTAATCATCTGTATATCACTCAAGCTGATGGTTCCATAGGGGGGTTAATGCTAAAGCTCTGTATGTCATTAATTATGGAGCAAGAACCCCCTATAAGGAACCACACCGCCAAAGATAAATTGTGTTCAATAAACTCAAGTAAACTTGCCAAAGTGATCTCCTCTGAAATAAGTTTAATGATAATGGAGTTGCATATTCTCTTTTATTATAATTTAGAGCTGCCCCCAATAGTTGACCAAACGTTGATTGAGGAGTAGAGTATTAGTCGACCAAATTTTAATTAGTCGGTCTCAAAAAGAAAAAGAAAAAACTCCACTGGAAGTGGCGAGGTCACGCAGTCCATGACGGACAGATCGTAACACGGCTGGTCTGTGGTAATAGACCAGGTTACTTTTCGGTTACTTTTGATATTAAACATATTAAACAAAGTCTCACCTTTCAAATTTGGTCATTTGTTAAAAGAAATTTAAACAAATACCGTTTTGTGTCTCTTTAATGTGTCTGATAGATCGCTGTGTTGCCTCAGTTAAAGCTGCTCGTGAACCGATTATCTCTTCCTTCTAGTTCATTTATAGCATCAAATAAACATAAATGAACATCAGAAGGAATGTTGTTTTAACCGCGGAAAGGCGTCAGTTCACTCCGTTTCTTAAGTTAAAAATCCTCCCATGTTAATCTACTAACTCTCCTGACTGCTTTGTCCGACAAAATGGCGGATGGCGAAGTATGATTGGTCAGATCACCTGTCAATCAAGCTCCCTGCGAAGGGTCAATTCCAAAGGGCAGGAAATCCAAACGTTGGTCATTCATCAACCTAACTATGGCTCATGATTTGAAATGTGTTTTACACTTTACATGGCCGCTTGATCAAACGTTAACCTGGATAAATGTGCAGTATCTTTGGTGCATATCCAAGTGTTCGTCTCTGTACATATGGTGTCTGACCGGACTGCAGAGCGCGGTGCACGTGAAGTGGCAGAGAAGTATGTGGAGTGATGATCGGGCCCACCAAACGTCCATGGCCCATTTCATTGCGAAATGTTCCAGTAAAAGAAATGGCGATGACCAACTCGAAAATAGCGGAAAAAAGAAAAGCAAGTCAAGCTTTAATCGGAAATACGATGCCTTGTATGGATTTACGGCAACAGACGATTCCCGTGGCGCCAAATCCATTGTGTGTTGTTTGTGGTGAAATACTAGCCTGGAAATCCAGACCTAAATCTGAAAGAGGGGTGGCACCAAGCATGCATTTGAAAATCTCACTGCATGCAATTGGCTAATACTACGACCAATCACAACAATACACGGGTGACATATCACTAAGCCCCATACACTGAGTAGTAGTGGGAAGTGTGGATAATTTTACTGACTCGGATCTTTGAATCTTTTTCAAGTATTTTCAGCATAATATGATTAAAATGTTAAATAGCCCAACACATCTAGTACTTAGGAAAATGTTGATTACATTTGAAAAGTTGGGTCCAACTTACTTAAGTCCAGGCTATTGCAGTGTTAATCACCTCCGTAGTTGCAACAAAGGCGTCATATATTGTTTCAAAACTATGCATCTTAAAATTGAGGCATTCAAATTGACAACTGGAATTCAGTTGAATATGCTAGTCCCTGGCACAAAAAAAGGTTGGGAACCCCTGAATTAATCTATTAATTAGGGCTGGGCAATAAAACACTAATAATTATTGCGGTATAATCATTATTTCCTTGATAATATTATAACAAAAGTTTGATAAATGCTTGATATAATGTTTATGCGCAAAAAATGGAACGAGACTGCGTTAATTGGGGCCACGGATAATTTATCAGCTCAGCTCAAACGGAAAAAATATTTTGCTATTTTTTGGTCATAGCGCATCACAAAAATGAACTGAAACTCAAGTGTATACTTCCCCACAGACAAGTGTAAGCTTGTGGGGACCCATATAGGTAATTAAATTAATATCATAACAAGCGGTTAGCTGACTATTGGGTTTGAATTAACTCTTTAGTCAGGGGCAGCCCTATAGTATTAAATTTTTTCACAGCCACTATATCTGGTGAACTACCTTAAAGGAGAACTCCAGCGCAAAATGAACCTTTGGTCTAATTACACATTGTTACCTAGTCAACCGTTATCTGAGATTTGTTTTCATGATTATCGAATATAAATAGTTTTAGCTCTAAAAACAGTTTAGCCTATAACGCTAGTATAACGCTAGTATATAGGGCATAGAGTAATGACAAATACAAATCGCTTGTTAATACCACTAGCAAGGCTCAAAATAGCCCCACACTAACACGGTAGCATAATGAGGGTCCCTACATGCAAACCGAAGCATTGCGAACTTTGACAGTGTCCAGACAGTTTAATAAGAAGATATTTTATACATACAGTCAACTTCGCGTATACAGGCAGAAGCCATCTTTGAAAAACAGACTCGATCAGTCAATCAACGAAACGCCGATCCAAATGCACTGAACTGTGTAGAATCTCATATGGTCCAGCGCATTTGGATCGGCGTTTCGTAGAGTTTTTCAAAGATGGCTTCTGCCTGTATTCGCGAAGTTGACTGTATGTATAAAATATCTTCTTATTAAACTGTCTGGACACTGTCAAAGTTCTCAATGCTTCGGTTTGAAGGTAGGGACCCTCATTATGCTGCCGTGTTAGTGTGGGGCTATTTTGAGCCTTGCTAGTGGTATTAACAAGCGATTTTAATTTGTCATTACTCCATGCCCCATATACTAGCGTTATACTAGCGTTATAGGCTAAACTGTTTTTAGAGATAAAACTATTTACATTCGATAATCATGAAAACAAATCTCAGATAACGGTTGACTAGGTAACCATGTGTAATTAGACCAAAGGTTCATTTTGCGTTGGAGTTCTCCTTTAAAGGGTTAGTTCGCCCATTTAAGACATGAAGTTGTATGCAATTCTTACCAGCACTATAGTGCATACACACTGACCCACTCTGTGGTAAGATACATACCAATATTAAGTGGGAAGAGTGAAAGGAAAACAAGTGCGTCTTGCCTCGCCAGCGTCCATTTGCGATCTGAGGCTGATGTAACTCACGCACTCTCGAAAGGCATAGCGCGCAACACTGATAAATGTCCCACTTAACGAAACACCTTAATTGATAGTTCCTAACCACAATAACATTGCATGACTCGCTCATATAAGTATTTAATACAAAATTACAATTAATATTTCTTTCTTCCCAACATGCTACATATGCACTATAGTGCTGGTAAGGATTGCATACAACTTCATGCCTTAAATGGGCGAACTAACCCTTTAATGTTTTTCAACAGTCAAAAAAGAAAAATCATGAATGAACACCAACCTATTTGTTCCTCAGTATCTTCAATTCGGGATGGTTCTTGATCACTCATACCTTTAAGAGTCACACAGATTTCAGCTGCTACTCCTGGAGTTTGTCCTTCTCTTGTAGGATGATGGGAATATTCCCAGTATTAATTGGTGAATTGTTGTGGGAGGAGCTTCACTGCAGGTGTGAACTGTGATCACTGTGTGATACTGACGCCCACAGGACCAGATCTGGAAAAATCAAAAACAAGGGACTAAATATATACACTCAACTACTTTAATTATGCAGAAATCATGTGAACATATTTGCTGTACAAAGTAAGGTTGTATATTATTACTATATAAAACATCTGAAAGAAGCAAGTCCATCTTTGTGTAACCTAAGTTTTTTTTTTTTTTAAGGATAAAACAGCACAGGTTTTCTGGTTAAATTCTTTCATTTTTTTTTCTTCTGGTTCTCGGGATAATATATACATGTTATCCTACGAACCAGAAAAATATTTATGTCATTACATTATTTGGCACATAATAAATTTATTCATATGTTATGCTATGTCTGCTATAGACCAGGACTCGGTTATTAAGAAAATAAAAAGACATGTAGGCTACATGCAGAAACTTTTTTTTTTTTTTTTTTCACCAAACATTTTTAGGTTTCAGAATTTTTTCTAACTTTGTATAAAGGTGATTCTCAACTATGTTGTGAAAGATATAACATAATTATTTGATATACCATTTTACTTGGTATGTAAGTACCATGTTGTGTGTAAACATGGCCATAAATGGGTAATCCTTTTCTATGCAATGCATCTATACACTGTATCTAATTTGCATAGTATGCATTCTTGGTGGGACACGTAATGAAAAAAGTAATGTAATAATGGAAGTAGCCTTATATATAATTTCTTTCCCTATTCACCTGTCTCCCAAAATGCCCGATAAACATGCTACACATACTTGATTGTTACGCCAAGTGTTCGCATATGAGCCTAACTGCAAATGTGAAATATATAATTTCAAACATGAATAAAAACTAGCCTACTTAAACATGTAGAAAACCCAAATAGGGCTGTCCGATTATTCTTATCTGATTTCGAGTTTGGCTTCCAATGATTATGAAAACAAGAAAATTCAACCCGATCTCACAGCAATTCGTACAAATTTTACGAGGTGGTTAAAGGGATAGTTCACTTTGAAATTAAATTTTGGTATGTTTTAGCTTACCTCAAGGGCATCCAAGATGTAGGTGTCTTTGTTTCCACAGTATTTTAAATTTTGATATTTTTAGGTCAAACCATTCTTGTCTGACAGTCATATCATGCAGGTCTATGGTCACTGTCTCAAAGAGCAACAGAGTCCAAATGAAAACAATTCCCCATCGTCCAAATTAAACAATTCCCCATCGTAAGTACACATTGATGGCCTAAGACACGAAACGAGCGGTTTGTGTGAGAAAACGAACAGTATTTATATCGTTTTTACCTCTTGTAACACAGCCACGTTGAAGTGATCTGAGGGCAAGAGCGCATCCTGGTGTGTGACGTGTGCGCAGACTGGTGCATAGATGTATACACTAGATGTCGCATTGGCTACGGCAGTTCATTGGAACGAATGTCTTTAATGCGACATCTAGTGTATACATCTATGCACCAGTCTGCGTACACGTCACACACCAGGAAGCGCGCGCGCCCTCAGATCACATGGACGTGGCTGTGTTACAAGAGGTAAAAACGATATAAATACTGTTCGTTTTCTCACACAAACCTCTCGTTTCGTGTCTTAGGCCATCAATGTGTACTTACGATGGGGAATTGTTTAATTTGTACGATGGGGAATTGTTTTAATTTGGACTCTGTGCATCCTCTTTGAGACAGTGACCATAGACCTGCATGATATGACTGTCAGACAAGAACGATTTGACCTAAAAATATCAAAATTGAAACTACTGCGGAAAAAAAGACACCTACATCTTGGATGCACTTCAGGTAAGCTAAAACATACCAAAATTTAATTTCAAAGTGAACTATCCCTTTAATTCGTACGATTTTTGCTAAATCGTACATATTTTACGAGTTGCCCACTTAAATTCGTACGAATAACCTACCCCTGAGCCCGCCCCTAAACCTACCCATCACGTGTGTTAGACAAATCGAACAAATTCGTACGAGTGAGGTCATGCGAATTCGTACGAATTTGCCACCTTTTAATCACTTGTACGAATGGGTTGTGAGATAGCGTTGGATAATCGAGGTAAGACGATTATTGTGCCGCTGCCGCATATTACGTCCAGAACACCTTCCTTTCCTTCCCCAAAAGCCCAAAACCTTAACCATCCAAACAAGTGTGTTGTAAAATGTAGTCTACTGTTGCTAAACTGCAGGATGTGCTTGATATTAAACAGTGTTATAAAAAGTACATTATGCAGAAAGTATCAGGCTACTTTGAGCTTCAGGTGTGGGACTAAACGGTCAAATACTGTGGAAGATTTTTATTAATCAGAACATAAATGATTTAAGTATAACATAGCCAATTTGTGGGAACAAGTTTTTCTACTATTATAATCATATGTCAGTGTAAGCCTGTAAGAGGATTTAAATGTGTTTGCATGTGCCTCTCGCTAAGATGAGCCTCGTTCTGCCATTTAAAAAATAGGATGATAAATAGATCGGGGCCTCTCATTCCAGTCTCTAAAAACTAAAGACTGAATTCACAACCAAAAAATGTAATAATTAATAAATAAAAGTGGTTCAGAGTTTGAAAATGTATAAGGTATTGACCCCCACCTTGGTGGAGCGATAAAGGAAAACTGTATAAAAAGAGTGTGTGTGTGTGTGTGTGTGTGTGTGTGTGTGTAGCCGTGCGAGAGTTGGT
The DNA here is from genome assembly GCA_033366665.1 of Phoxinus dragarum. Taxonomy (NCBI): domain Eukaryota; kingdom Metazoa; phylum Chordata; class Actinopteri; order Cypriniformes; family Leuciscidae; genus Phoxinus; species Phoxinus dragarum. The sequence continues at coordinate 19,590 of JARPMJ010005517.1, forward strand.
CCGCCAGTTGTTCCTGCAGACCAACTCGCTTTTATTTCTTTGTAATAAACTCTCTATTCGGGCATTAAAAGCCCCAAGACTTTGAGAGTGATTTTTCACAGAGGCGAAAGAAGCCACTACAATTCACACACAAAAAAAATGCAATTTTAGCTAAATGTGTTGTTCACAGGATATCAAGAAGACCTTAAACTGTGACATGTGCGGTGTCAGAGAAATTCGCTAATGTCCGCTACAGAGAAGAAAAGTCTAAGCCTGGGTCTCAGAAAAACAATTAAATACCTCATCTCTCGAGTTGGTTCATGTCATCTCTCACGTGTGGCAAGTGGCAACAACTTACAAAATATCCAGCATTCAGCGAAAATACTCCTTCATTCATTCAAACTATTACACGATCGTTACAGCCTCGTCGAAACAAATTCTGGTCTTCAAACTTTCAGCGCTCGTGTCTCTCTTCTGCGCATCGTCAATGTGTTCTTCTGGATTTACATGGAAACCTTCCTATGGCGCTTTTCCACTGCGGTACGGATCGGTAGTGTATATTACTGCATACTGGATGTTTACATTACAGTCTCTACGTCATTACCACGCATTACGTAATATAAGCGATCTAAACCTATCTTAAAGGCGCCCTGCATAAGTGTGTAAATATTGTTTTGACTTGTTTTGTTTTTTAGCAAATGTTTAGTAAATATTAAATCTCCGCAAACACGTGTATCTTCTTACAGAAAGAGATTGGAAAATATCACGTAAAGTTATATGTTAATGACTTTCAGTTGACTGTTAAAACATTAACACTGATAAGGTGAACAGAGATCGTTTTTAAACGGTGCTAAAATGTTAGTTTTTTTTTTTTAGTTTTTTTTTTTTACATTATAATTTTCTACTGGGCATTGAGACACATTTTAAGACATTTCAAAACTCAAACCCTTACAATGGTGACAGACAGTCAACACTATAAACTACGAACATCACACAACAAGCAACTAAAGTCACAACAAACACACCTGCATTATATGAATCAAGGACCACAGTTTCAGCTAAAACATATTTACTGTTTAACTGAAGAAACCGAAGCATTTACTCTTTGTCTTCACTATAGAAGAAAGAAAAAAATATTCTAGCAAGAGCTCTGAATACTTCCACCTTGAGGAAGCTGTGTGTGTGTGTGTGCGTGTGTGTGTGTGTGTGTGTGTGTGTGTGTGTGTGTCTTAGGAAGAGACGGCTGGTGAACAACTGGCATTCTGGGCTGGTGAAATGGCCATATTAAGGAGACCAGACGTATAGAAGTGCTGATCTGTGACCTGGTGGGTCACTTTGTGCCTAAACTCGGACCCCACCTGCCGTCACACTGATTACCAATGGACATATGCTATGAGCCAGAAGTCCAAGTGTGGAGATTTTCCATATAGGCCATATAGGCATAAGTTACGGGTGGGACATGTCCCTACCACTTTTCCCAGGGTCGATATTGTCCCCACCATTTTTTTGCAACATCTCGCGGCACGAATGTACCACATAGAAAGAAACATCTCCATTTGATTAGCAATTCGGTCGTTTGTGTTAAAAAACTTCAAACTAGTGAGAGATCATGTGTGTTGTGACTGTGGGAAGAGCTTCAAACCTAAAAAAAAGCATTCTCTATCATAGAAAATGTTGTAAGATGATGTTACAGTCGTCTTTTAAAGACATGAGTGATCCAGAACCATCCAGAATAAAACATGAAGGGACTGAGGAACCAACAGGTTGGTGTCCATTCTTGATTCTTCATTGTTGACGACACTAAAAAAGTATGTTCTACGTACTACGTTGGCCATGTTGTTATTATCATGTGACCTACTAGTGTCCCTCATGGGACAGTTCAGAATCTCACCAGAAGTAGTGGGTCATCCGGGAACTTTTGCCTGCTCTTTTATAAATACTGTGAATTCAGACTATACAGTAGGGCTGGGTATCCAGATGTTCCAGTTTGATTCGGTTTCGATTCACAAACTCATAATTCGATTCGATTGATTTAATACAAATCCTATTTTTTTTTTTAAAGAACAGTGAACATAAGTTTACAAGTGGTTAATTAATCAAAAGAAATGAAGAGCCACAGACTTGTATATTAAACTCTTTTTATTTTAGGTACATTAAAAACTCAATATTTCAAAAGCATGTACAATAAATAGACAGGATTTTGATGCCAGATGAAAAATGTATGCTGAAAAATTGGACAAGTCAGAACAGTCGCATGCCTTGATCAAACAGGATCAGGTTATTTTATGTTTAATATAAAACAAACATCAAATCTCACAGCATTATATTGATATAATGAGCACACAGGTAATAATGATATGTATTGCAGGAAGACAAAAAAATAACATTGCAATGTCCAGTAATCAATTATTCCAAATTACAATATTGTTAGTCCAGAGATTATTCGCATCAGTGAATTAGTACATAGATTCGCATAAAAGTTGTGTGTTCTTTAATGATCGAGTGGTTGAATTTTTACTAAGTTTGACTAACTTTAATTTCAAGCTTCTAATCCGCCCACTTATAGTTTCTGGTTACACTTTATTTCAATAGTCCACTTTAGACATACTGACTATAAGTAACTTTTCAACTACATGCCAACTAACTCTCATTAGAGTATTAGTAGAGTATAGTAGACTGTTAGGTTAGGTGTTAGGGTTCGGGTTAGGAGAACAAGTTGATTTGTAGTTGCCAAGTTACTTATAGTCAGTATAATGTCTGTTTGGGGACCAACAAAATAAAGTGTTATCAGATATTAAGCAGACAGTCTACTAATCCTCTAATGAGAGTTAGATGACATGTAGTTGCAAAGTTACTTATAGTCAGTATAATGTCTAAAGTGGACTATAAAAATAAAGTATTACCTAGTTTCTTTTTTCCCATTAAAATCAAAGGTTGTTCACCAGCCGTCTCTTCCTAAGGTATCTTGTAAAAAAAGACGGATTAGACAAAAAAAAAAAAAAAAAAAAAAAATTCAGACTAGATCAAAAAGTTTGTCGAGACAAACTTTAAGTTGGCTTAAGAAAGTTTGGATCAGAAAGTTTAAAGAAGTTTAAATTAGTTTAAACTTTAAAATACTTTAACATTTCTAGTCCAAACTTTCTCAAGCCAACTTAGGCTATGTTTACACGTAAACGATCTGAAGAGAAAACGCAAAAGTGGCGTTGTGTTATCACTTTTTATTCTGCGTTTAGACGAGCGCTATGGTGAGGAAATCTGTGTGCATATGGTGACGCAAAAGTGTGTGAAATTGGATGTAGTGTGCACTCCAGGCGGCTAGGTGGCGATGTGGAGCACTGAAAGTGAAAGAGCCGCAGACACAGTTTTTCATGTTTAATACCATAGATATGTATAAAGGCTAGATGGCTCAAGGCGGAGTCAGCTGTGTCGTCAACTTGGCGGCCATCTTAGGTCAGGTGACTGCGCTGCTGCTCCCTGCTGCTGTGGACGGAAGGTGAGTGACAAATGCTCGTAACTTGCTGAATTCTTGACGGATTTACAAACGGTTTGGTTTATTACAAACCTTATTAACGTGGCTATGATTTGTGCTGATGCCAATGTTTAAATTGTAGATTCACGTTTTGAATGTATGCAGTATGCAGTTAAATAGCCGCATACCTGACGTTTATGACACACCAAGCCGTTTGAAAATCGGTTGAAAATTGAGCAAGATATAGTTATTTCAGCACTACATGCACAATAGACTTTAATGTTATAACTGGACGAGCGGACCTGTCCTAAGATGGCCGCCGTGTGACGTCGTCGGGTCCCATTGGCTCTCAGCGCCGGTAAGCCATCTAGCCTTTATACATGTCTATGTTTAATACGGTAAAGCTGCTGCTTTAACCCTCGTGCTCTTCGCGTGTCGCTCAGATTTTTTTTTTTTTGTCAATGAAATGAATGCTATATTTTAGTTTGATATTGTTTTGTTATTTTCCTGTACTGGTGCATGCATGCCTGTGACGTAAACGGGTACACGACGCCTTCCCTGTCTAGCAGACTTTTGCGTTTTTACCGTTTTTACGGGAACGTAAAAACGGTTTTTACCGTTTTTACGGGGTGGAGCGTTTTTAAGATTTCCACTCTGGAGGGTGGTTTCACTTTTTTGCGTTTTTAAGCCCCAAATACGCCGTCGCCGTGTAAACGAAAGGCACATCCGATAAAATATTTCAGCCCGATCTCCTCCCAAGGTGTCATATACTGACGCTTTTGACATATCGTCTACATCCAACGCACATGGCACTCTTTAGCGTCAATATGAGACGCAGATAGATATGGGCCAGAAGGCGCCTCCTAGCGGTCTAACCCTAAATCTACCCCAGACCTAAACCCAACCATAACCGAACAAAGCTCTGTGCGTGTCATATTGACGCTAAAGGGTGCCATGTGCGTTGGATGTAGACGAAATGGCAAAAGAGTCAGTATATGACGACCTAGGATGAGAATGCGTTGAATATTTTTACGTTTTCACCCGCGAGTGTTCTCGTGTAAACAGGGCCTTAAAATTTAGTAAAGAATCAAGAATGGACACCAAACTGTTGGTTCCTCAGTCCCTTCATGTTTTATTCTGGATGGTTCTGGATCACTCGTGTCTTTAAAAGACGACTGTAACATCATCTTACAACATTTTCTATGATAGAGAATGCTTTTTTTATGTTTGAAGCTCTTCCCACACTGAGTGCACTGGTACGGCATATCTCCAGTATGAACTCGCTGATGTTCTTTCAGGTTTCCAGAATGGGAAAAACTCTGGTCACAGGACGAGCACTTGTAAGGTTTTTCTCCAGTGTGAGTTTTTTGGTGCTGTCTCAGTTGGTCAGCTCTAGTGAAGCTCTTCCCACAGTCACAACACACATGATCTTTCACTTCATCATGTGTCTTCTGGTGCTGCTTACAATGATCCAGCCGTGAAAAACTCTTTCCACAGAGAGAACACACATAAGGCTTCTCGTCTGAATGAACTCTCTGATGGCGTTTTAGATCTGATGATGAAATAAACTTTTTCCCACACTGATCACAGTTAAATGGCTTTTCTCCAGAGTGACAGAGAAGATGTTTACTGAGAGCTGTTGTACGATTGAAACTCTTCCCACACTGAGTGCATGTATACGGTTTCTCTCCGGTGTGAATCCTCATGTGTTTGTTAAGGTCTCCTTTTCGTGTGAAACTCTTTCCACACTGAGAGCAGGTGTGCGTCTTTTTGGGTTTTGTTCGAATGTTAAAGTTGAGACATTCTTCTTCCACTTCATTCAGTTCTTGTCTTTGCCGTTTCACTTCCATCCAATCTAAAATAAAAAAAAACATGATATGGTTAAAATAAGCTCAAAAGAACTCTGATTTAATAGCAGAAAGCAACAGAGAATGAGAGATTAATTCATTACAACTGCTATCCAGCTTTTTCCTATACGCCCCATGACACTATGCATGAATTGTGGCTGTAACTTCCATTAAATTGTAAACAATCAGCAAAAGGTTTGCCTCTATGAACGCAATAAGCATTTACAAAAACTGGGTACAATGAGATCTGACATTATTCTACTCAACCTTCATCCATCGAACATTTAAAAGCCAATTAAACAGTATAAAAGCATTAACAAATTACTCCAACAGACCATTAATAACCCCAAAAGTAGGCAGCTAAATAAATGATCACGGTAAGATAATGTTTCTTTTCATTCGGTATCGATAATTATAAATAAAAAAATAATAATAATCTTCTTTTAAACAAAGACCATGTAGAAAAAAAAGGTTTTAATGTAACCGCTGTATTTTAATTTACCCAATTAATTAAGGTAATTCTAGTTTTTCTTATTTGAGTAATTTTAGTTTTAACAGTCAAACACAAAATACAATGTAAACAAACAACATCTTTCTTATATATTATGTGAAGATTAACTTGTTGCTTGTCTCCTGAGGCCACAAGAGGACGCAATGAGCAAAATATCAATATAACGCATTAAATTGCTTATTTAAAGCAATGAAATGACATGCCTGCCTACAAAAATAGTGCATAAAGTTTAAACTAACATTTACAAATCAAATATAATTTCGTAAATAACTTAAACGATTTTAATTAATTAACTTTAATTAATAAAAAGAGCACCGATCACACAGATTGCACTTAAAAACATATTAGATGCAGTGGAATGAATGAAAAAATGAAAGAAAAAAACATTTTCTAAAAGTTATACCTCTTTTAACTTTACATGGCTTGATTATTTCCGCAGCAATATTACGGACGCGTTAAACATCACATAATAAATGTCATTAATATGTAACATATGTTGTCTTAATCAATGTTCATTAACTGGAACATTGGGTGTTAATATTTCAAAGGGATTTTGTCATTTAACAGACAATATAGAAACATTTGAAAGTGAAACCAAAAACTGCATTAAAATACCAAGCATTACGTTACTATCCTGACGTCTGAAAATAAAAGATGAAGAACATTTGACAGCTCATTTAGTCAAACTGACGGATGAGGATTATTTGTAGAGCAACCTTATAATGCAACCTAGGTTGCAGAGCAATCTTTCCCAAACCGGAAGTGCCACCCATAAAACGCATTTGGCTCGCCAGGAATAAGGTGGATGATGTTGTGATCTTTTAGATGCATTTCTGTATCATTTATCATCAATAAACTGCTTATCATTTCACTGCTACCAAAGTAATCATAATGAAGAATCAAGAATGGACACCAACCAGTTTGTTCCTCAGTATCTTCATGTTTTATTCTGTATGGTTCTGAATCACTCATGTCAATCTCCTCCTTAGTAAACTCCATCTTTAAGCACTTAAACACTCGCGGATTAATGCCGAACTATGTAGATTAGGAACATCTCTTACATGCAGACTGAAATATACGGCATCCGGCGTCGAAAATAGCCCGCAATCGTCTTTTATTTGTATGTGGTTTACATTGATAACGTTCATCTCGAACTGTTCGCGATTCTCTCTCTCTCAGTTAGTGCGTGCATTGTTGTCATGGCTTCTTAAAGGGGCCGCGTATTTTATAAATCACATCGCTGCACTGGTTTAGTAAGCGATCAATACGCTATCATAATAAAAATCAGGCAAGCTAGTCAACTCTACTCTACGTTAAAATTAGTGTTATTTTTCTGGTTTACATCCTAATTAGGGTGTCTTCATTTTACTCTTATTTCATCATTGCTTTGGCTGACAGCAAATTTAACACGATATTATTTTACTTTGTATTATTCCTGTTTTAATAAAAACACAGAGTGAATCTCTTGTCATAATATCTATGTTTCCATCCAAAGTTGCTAATTTAACTAACAAAATTGTTATATTGCATAAAAACTTTTCGGAATAAAACACAAATTTCCATCCAGCATGCGAAGAGAATAAATTCCTCACTACCTGATAAACAAGCGCCAAATATCACTAAGAAAAAATAAATTAGCTGCAATAGGAGAGGCAACGGTGGGCCTGTTTTCATATACATTCCCAAAAATGCACATACAAATAAAGTGGATGGAAACATAGCCACTGTTAACATTTGCATGGTCATTTTCTGGTGCACATTAGAGTCAAGTCACTTTTATGTCTATCGCATTTTATACAGATTATATGAAAACAGGTTCACAGTGATAAACCGGAAAATAAAGGGGGAATCATGGACTTCCATAGTAGAAAAACAAAACTATGGAAGTCAAGTTTCCCACACTCTTCAAAATATCTTCCTGTGTGTTCAACAGAACGAAGACACTTTTCCAGGTTGGAACAACTTGAGGATGAGTAAATGATGAGAGCATTTTTGTTTTTGGGTGAACTGTCCCTTTAAGATCCCTTTATAGCTTCAGAAGCTGTTCTTTTAGTAGCCTGGTGTGTTGCAAACCTTTTCTTTAAACAACTTTATATAGTTTTATACAATAAGATGACATTATTCTACTCAACCTTCATCCATCAAACATTTAAAAGCCAATTTAACAGTATAAAAGCATAAAAAAAATTACTCCAACAGACCATGAATAACCCCAAAAGTAGGCAGCTAAATAAATGATCACAATAAGATAATGTTTCTTTTCATTCGGTGTCGATAATTATATATATATATAGGCTATATATAAAAAGACACCTTTTTTTAAACAAAGACCAGTAGAAAAAAGCCCCTCCTTGAACTGCCACCTTAACGTGGTGGAGGGGTTTGAGTACCCGAATGACCCTAGGAGCTATGTTGTCCGGGGCTATATGCCCCTGGTAGGGTCTCCCAAGGCAAACAGGTCCTAGGTGACGGGTCAGACTAAGAGCGGTTCACACACCCCTTATGAGGAGCAATAAATCGAGGACCGTGACGTCGCCCGGTATGGCGCAGCCGGGGCCCCACCCTGGAGCCAGGCCCGGGGTTGGGGCTCGTATGCGAGCGCCTGGTGGCCGGGCCTCCCCCCACGGGGTCCGGCCGGGCTCAGCCCGAAGGAGCGACGTGGGGCCGCCTTCCCGTGGGCTCACCACCTGCAGGAGGGGCCATAAGGGGCCGGTGCTGAGAGGATCGGGCGGCAGTCGAAGGCGGGGGCCTCGACAACCCGATCCCTGGACACGGAAACTAGCTCTAGGGACGTGGAACGTCACCTCGCTGGCGGGGAAGGAGCCTGAGATTGTGCGTGAGGTTGAGAGGTTCCAACTAGAGATAGTTGGTATCACCTCTACGCACGGCTTAGGCTCTGGAACCACACTCCTTGATAGAGGATGGACTCTTCACCACTCTGGAGTTGCCCATGGTGAGAGGCGGCGGGCTGGTGTGGGTTTGCTTATAGCCCCCCAGCTCAGCCCCCATGTGTTGGAGTTTACCCCGGTGAACGAGAGGGTCGTTTCCCTGCGCCTACGGGTCGGGGATAGGTCTCTCACTGTTGTGTGTGCCTACGGGCCAAACGGCAGTGCAGAGTACCCGGCCTTCTTGGAGTCTCTGGGAGGGGTGCTAGAAAGTGCTCCGACTGGAGACTCCGTCGTTCTACTGGGGGACTTCAATGCTCACGTGGGCAACGACAGTGTAACCTGGAGGGGCGTGATTGGGAGGAACGGCCCCCCTGATCTGAACCCGAGTGGTGTTCAGTTATTGGACTTCTGTGCTAGTTACAGTTTGTCCATAACGAACACCATGTTCAAGCATAAGGGTGTCCATCAGTACACGTGGCACCAGGACACCCTAGGCCGTAGGTCGATGATCGACTTTGTGGTCGTTTCGTCTGACCTGCGGCCGTATGTCTTGGACACTCGGGTAAAGAGAGGGGCGGAGCTGTCAACTGATCACCACCTGGTGGTGAGTTGGATCCGATGGCGGAAGAGGAAGCTGGACAGACTCGGCAGACCCAAGCGTACTGTAAGGGTCTGCTGGGAACGTTTGGCCGAGTCTCCTGTCAGAGAGATCTTCAACTCCCACCTCCGGCGGAGCTTCGACCGGATCCCGAGGGAGGCTGGAGATATTGAGTCCGAGTGGACCATGTTCTCCACCTCCATTGTCGAAGCGGCCACTCGGAGCTGTGGCCGTAAGGTCTCCGGTGCCTGTCGAGGCGGCAATCCCCGAACCCGGTGGTGGACACCGGAAGTAAGGGATGCCGTCAAGCTGAAGAAGGAGTCCTATCGGGCCTGGTTGGCTTGTGGGACTCCGGAGGCAGCTGACGGGTACCGGCAGGCCAAGCGAACTGCAGCCCGGGTGGTTGTGAAAGCAAAAACTCGGGCCTGGGAGGAGTTCGGTGAGGCCATGGAAAATGACTATCGGCTGGCCTCGAAGAGATTCTGGCAAACCGTCCGGCGACTCAGGAGAGGGAAGCAGTGCCCCACCAACGCTGTTTACAGTGGAGGTGGGCAGCTGTTGACCTCAACTGGGGATGTCGTTTGGACGGTGGAAGGAATACTTCGAGGATCTCCTCAATCCCGCCGTCACGTCTTCCATTGAGGAAGCAGAGGCTGAGGGCTCGGAGGTTGACTCGTCCATCTCCCAAGCTGAAGTCACCGAGGTAGTCAAGAAACTCCTCGGTGGCAAGGCACCGGGGGTGGATGAGATCCGCCCTGAGTACCTCAAGTCTCTGGATGTTGCGGGGCTGTCTTGGCTGACACGCCTCTGCAGCATCGCGTGGCGGTCGGGGACAGTACCTCTGGGATGGCAGACCGGGGTGGTGGTCCCTCTTTTTAAGAAGGGGGACCGGAGAGTGTGTTCCAACTACAGGGGGATCACACTTCTCAGCCTCCCCGGGAAAGTCTATGCTAGGGTACTGGAGAGGAGATTACGGCCGATAGTAGAACCTCGGATTCAGGAGGAACAGTGCGGTTTTCGTCCCGGCCGTGGAACACTGGACCAGCTCTATACCCTCTACAGGGTGCTGGAGGGTTCATGGGAGTTTGCCCAACCAATCCACATGTGCTTTGTGGATTTGGAGAAGGCATTCGACTGTGTCCCTCGAGGCGGCCTGTGGAGGGTGCTCCGGGAGTATGGGGTCCGGGGTCCTTTGCTAAGGGCTGTCCGGTCCCTATACGACCGGAGCAGGAGCTTGGTTCGCATTGCCGGCAGTAAGTCAGACTTGTTCCCGGTGCATGTTGGACTTCGGCAGGGCTGCCCTTTGTCGCCGGTTCTGTTCATAATATTTATGGACAGAATTTCTAGGCGCAGCCAGGGGCCGGAGGGTGTCAGGTTCGGGGACCACACGATTTCGTCTCTGCTCTTTGCGGATGATGTTGTCGTGTTGGCCCCTGCAGACCAGGACCTTCAGCATGCACTGGGACGGTTTGCAGCCGAGTGTGAAGCGGCTGGGATGAGAATCAGCACCTCCAAATCCGAGGCCATGGTCCTCAGTCGGAAAAGGGTGGCTTGCTCACTTCAGGTTGGTGGAGAGTTCCTGCCTCAAGTGGAGGAGTTTAAGTATCTTGGGGTCTTGTTCACGAGTGAGGGAAGGATGGAACGGGAGATTGACAGACGGATCGGTGCAGCTGCTGCAGTAATGCGGTCGTTGTACCGATCTGTCGTGGTGACGAAAGCTCTCGATTTACCGGTCAATCTACGTTCCTACTCTCACCTATGGTCATGAGCTTTGGGTCATGACCGAAAGAACAAGATCCCGGATACAGGCGGCCGAAATGAGCTTTCTCCGCAGAGTGGCTGGGCGATCCCTTAGAGATAGGGTGAGGAGCTCGGTCACTCGGGAGGAGCTCAGAGTAGAGCCGCTGCTCCTCCACATCGAGAGGGGACAGCTGAGGTGGCTCGGGCATCTGTTCCGGATGCCTCCTGAACGCCTTCCTGGGAAGGTGTTCCGGGCACGTCCCACCGGGAGGAGACCCCGAGGAAGACCTAGGACACGCTGGAGAGACTATGTCTCCCGGCTGGCCTGGGAACGCCTCGGTGTCCCCCCGGAAGAGCTGGAGGAAGTGTCTAGGGAGAGGGAAGTCTGGGTGTCTCTGCTTAGACTGCTGCCCCCGCGACCCGGCCCCGGATAAGCGGAAGAAGATGGATGGATGGATGGCTATATATAAAAAAAGACAACCTTTTTTTAAACAAAGACCAGTAGAAAAAAGGTTTTAATGTAAACACTGTATTTTTAATTTACCCAATTTATTAAGGTAAACAACAAGTAATTTTACCAGTCAAACACAAAGTAAAATTTAAACTTTCTTATATATTATGTGAAGATTAACGTTCTGCTTGTCTCCTGAGGCCACAATTAGGGCTGTAAACGATTAATTGTGATTAATCGAATCCAAAATAAAATTTGTGTTTACATAATATATGTGTGTGTATTGTGTATAATTATTTTGTATATATAAATACACACTAATGCATATATATATTGAGAAATATTTGTATTTATATACTTCATATATATTTTATATATGGTATATAAAAATATATATTTTATATAAAATATATATTTTATATAAAATATAAACTTTTAAAATATAAAATATTTATATGATTTATATTATATATAAATATAACTATTTTATATTTAAATAACACATTTTTCTTAAATATACACATGAATGTGTGTGTATTTATATACATACAAAATAATTATACACAATACACACACATACATTATGTAACTTTTATTTTGGATTCGATTAATCGTGATTAATCGTTTACAGCCCTAGACGCAATGAGCAAAATATCAATATAACGCATTAAATTGCTTATTTAAAGCAATGAAATGACATGCCTGCCTACAAAAATAGTGCATAAAGTTTAAACTAACATTTATAAATCAAATATAAATGAACTTTTTCAATCTAGCATGCCGCTGATGACACTGCAGTGCACACTAAACCCTTCCATCAATATTTCAACTTTCGACAATGCTTTTTAACGTGGACCGTTAGACTGCTTGGGTGGCTGAATGTCCTCCCGCACCGAGTGCACTGAGGCTTCTCTCCGGTGTGATTTCTTTGGTGCAATTTCAGCTGGAAAGATGTAGTGAAGCTCCTCCCACAGTCCAAACACACGTGATCTTTCTCACCGGTGTGTGTTTTCTGGTGCAGTTTAAAACCGTCCAGCCGTGAAAAACTCTTCCCACAGAGAGAACACACATGAGGCTTCTCGTCCGAATGAACTTTCAGGTGTGATTTTAGATGTGGCGACGAAATAAAATCTTTGCCACACTGATCACACTTGAATGGTCGTTCTCCAGAGTGAATGCGCAGATGATGAGTGAGAGTTGACGCGCCGGTGAAACTCTTCCCACACTGAGTGCATGTATACGGTTTCTCTCCGGTGTGAATCCTCATGTGTTTGCGAAGGTGTCCTTTTTGTTTGAATCTCTTTCCACACTGAGGACAGGTGTGCGGTTTCTCTCCAGTGTGAACTCGCAAGTGATCCTCAAGTTTGCTTCTGTGTGAGAAACTCTTTCCACACTCCGGGCAAGTGAAAAGTGTTTCTCCGTGGTGAATTCGTATGTGACTATTAAGGTGTTCCTTTACTTCAAAAGTCTTTTCACAGTGTCGGCATGAGTGCAGGTTCTCATGAACTCTTAGGTGTCTCTTAAGTCTGTTACTAAGTATGAAACTCTTTCCACATTGAGTGCATGTGTACGGTTTCTCTCCAGTGTGAACTCTCAAGTGAACCTCGAGTTTGCTTCTATGTGCGAAAGTCTTTCCACACTGCGGGCAAGTGAAAGGCGTTTCTACAAGGGGAATTTTGATATGACTATTAAGGCGTTTCTTTACTTCGAAACTCTTTTCACATTGACGGTGTGCGAAAGACTTTTTGGCTTTTGTTCTTCGAGTTACTTTTCTTGAGACCTTTTCTTCAGTCGCTGCGTGATCTGGTGATTCTCCTCCAGTTGAAAGACTCTGAGGTTTCTGGCACTCCTCCTCTCCATTCAGTTCTTCACTTTCCTCTTTCACCTCCATCAGATCTACAAGAAATAACATATGATTGAAAATCAAATCAAGACAGAGAAGAGTTTTTGGATAACTGCAAACTATGATCTTTGTGTGATGCAAAGGTATAAAAGATTTTTAAAAAATCTGTGAAAATGAAAAATAATAATAAAAAGAAAAGAAAAATGAATATATGTTTGTATAACTATAACAATATTCCTTGTTTTAGATAGTCCTTTGTCAGTAATTATTTTGTATTATCACCCTTACACAAATTAAGGCCTTAATTCAGAGCAGAAAGTCTTCAATTCATAAAGTCATGGAATTAAATGTTGCATGCATTGCAAAACAAAACAAAAATACCAAAAAAATATTCCTCAGTATTTTGTCCTATATATTTTCCTACACACATAATATCGAAACATCTTTAAACTGAGATTTACTTGAGATGCAAATGTAAAATAAAGTCTTGAACAAAATGAAGTTAATTTATGCCTAAAACAAGAACAGATGTGTCTCTCTCAAAGAGTTATAAAAGCTTCCTTATGAAATACATGAATTATCTGAGCCCATTGAAATAAATTTTGTCTTGTTTTAATCATAAACTCACTTAATTGTGATCAATTTCACAGAAATCAAGACTTTTTGTATTTGCAGTAAATGCATCTTGATTTAAGAATCGTTATACATTTGCAATTGGAAAACAAAGACAAAAAAACTGAGGAAAAACATCACTTTTCTTCTGTGTGATCAGAGGATGTAGTGAAAGATATTTTAATATTCTAGTTTTTGAGAGCAGACAGGGGTTATTAAAGCTAATTTTGCTTTTTTAAAATGATTCAAAAAGTGATAAATATCAACATGTTAAAAATGTGTTTCTAGAACATTTAGAGCTCATATTGACATGTTGTTTTCCCTTCAATTGATTCCTTACATTTTCTTTACTTGGTTTTTAAAAAGGTCTTAAATTAACTTCATAAAACCTGCAGAACCACTAAAACAAATGTTCTTGTCTTTCATGAAATGTCATTTTATTCTACATTTAATACATATTATTTTACTCACATGAATAGCCTACAAACCAAAACAAATAGACACTGGAAATAAAACAAATTAAATAAAAACTGGATTATACAAACTATACAGATTTTGTTTTTCAACAAAACAAATACATTGTTGTCTTCATTAACAATTACCTCAACTTTTTCATTGTATGTTAATGTAGGCTAATGAATGTTGATAAAATAAGAATACAGATTCCTCTGCAATAGAAACATATCATTGGTAATTTAAGTAACTAAACATGTTTACCGTTTAAAAATAAATCATCCAGACACACTGCTATCGCATATTTTAGTCATTTTCTTCTTCTTCTTCTGGGGTTTTATGGCGGTTGGCAATTTAGTCATATTTTCTAGAAGATACGTCAGTTACAAACAAAGAAATTAAACTCACACGATACTCCGCCGTAAAGCATCCCTCTTACTGTCGTAAACATCTGCCGTAACGAGCCTGCATGTGTCGCATCGAGGAGAAAATGTGTTACTCGCTTGTCTTCCTCAAGGTGGCGCTAAACGCCACGGAGACGCGTTCGGTCATAGACAAATAAAGCTTCAAAAAGGTGTTTAACAAAAAAAAAAAAACACTTCCGAAATACTAATGAACACAGCACATTACCACAGCACGACTAAATGTAAAAAACAAAAAAATGGCTAGGCCTACTCATTAGTTTATTAAAGTATTATGGAAACTCCACAAGAATAGATGCGAATTCAGAAAGGAATCAGCAATAGATCTAACAATTGTTTCAAATACATTAGGAGGAATAATAAATTGGGAAGTATTAAAGAAATGTATTGTGGAGATGATTTTCCTAAGTAAAATTTTAAACAATGAGATGGGAAGGAGGGAAAACGAGGACAATGGAAGTTTGAGAAAGCTAATTGGGGGAAAATACAAAATTATGTGTGAGGATGGAATGGAAATTATCAAGAATAACGAAGGGAGAAATATTGCAAGGATAAATAAAGCAATTATTTTCAGTGATACAGAATGCTTATTATTATTAATATTGAGATGAAAATCGTTGTTTGCTAAATAATAAACTAACAGATGAATTACAGAAGAAAGGAGAACAGCATTTAACTTTAATGAAGCTTTTGAATCCAGTAAGAGTATTAATGCAATATTAATACAATACAATTGTAATACTCTTACATACAATTAATACAATTCTGAATTGAACACGATTAATTGAAAGAATATAGTTAGACCTAAAATGTGTTTTTTTTTCTGATCTGGGAAGAGAGGGAAAGGAGTTTCTGATCCATAACTCACAGTAGATGGCGGTAATTCTCTGTTTAAGAATGCAAGCCTCCAATAAAAAAAGAAGAGGAAGATGAAGAAGAAGAAGAAGATCGCGGTGCTGCTGAACGTTTGAAGTCCAGTTCAAGTTGCTAATAATTAACGAGGCTATAGAAGAGTTTGAATTGAAGGACAGTTGTGGAGTATTTTCGCTGGATGCTGGCTATTTTCAGTCTACATGTTGCCTTTTTTTTTTTTACAGTCTATGGTTGACAGACACAGGTAAGAGACATTTTTCCCCCTAACACATTATGTGTTGTTTATTGCACGGTGGCGCCTTGCTATCCACATTATTTTTTTTCCACTCAATTATGTCGTAATAACGAGATGTTATGTCGTTTTAACGTCATATTTTCTGGTAATAACTAGATATTATGTCGTAAAAACGACATAACGTAGGCCTATAGACAATTTGTGGATATGCAATAAAACAGTTACTCCCACCCACCCACTAACTTTGAGTTTAATCGCTGTTATAGGCTCATTATGAGGAGTCCTTGTAAAATATTCTACCTTATAAGCGGTCCATGGCCACAAAAAGTTTGAGAAAGTTTGGTTTCTAGATGATTTTAGGCTATCTGTGAACATCAGTAAATCACAACAATCTAGTGTAATGGGCACTGCCATACACGTTTTTTTTATGAATATGCTACATATGCTATATAAATTCTCAAATGTACACGTCACTGTACAAAACATGTCCTTATTACGAGAAAATATGTTGTTTTAATGAGAAAAATGTTTAATTTGACAAAAGATCTCGTTTTTAAGAGAAAAGATGTCGTTTTAACCACATAACATTAATATGAGGAAAATTTCGTTTTAACGACATAACATCTCAATATTACGAGAAAAGATGTTGTTTCAACGAGATAACATCTAGTTATTATGAGAAAATAAAATTATTCTTTATTATGATATAATTGAATGGAAAAACAATGTATGTGGCAGCAATGCAACCGTAATATTGTGTATGAATATGAAATCATGGGCGATTCATCAACTTGCAAACACTTTCACAAGAATCGACTCAAAAGAACGATGCTTCGAATCGCTGATTCAGTCGCGACATAAAACTGCTGAAATGTTCACGTGGGAAAGCGTTTCTACGCTTAGTTGAAATATTCATTTAGATATTTAATATGTCGATTTCTCCATATTTAAAGGGCACCTATTATGGAATTTTGAAATTTACCTTTCATGTAGTGTGTAACATAAATCTAAGTGAACAAAAACATCCTGCAAAGTTTGAAATATGAAAGTGCACCGTATATAAAGTTATTGTCTTTCAAAAGTGAGAGTCGACTCTGAGTCATTTTTATGAATCGTTAGAAGACCGAAGCTTTTTTCTCTGACTAGATGACGTCAACTTGTCAAGTTATTTGAACTTACGATACGCCCACTTATTGCGCTCCAAGGCCAGCAGGGAAACATCAGGGCGACGAGACGCTGTGTTCTGAAGTGCAGCTCAAAAGCAAACTCTTTTCATCTGCCCAAGGAGGAGCATTTGAAGACTAAGTTGCTACAATTCACTATACCACAGAAGTATAGTCCGAGCCTTGTGCTTTGTTCGCGTCATTTTGAAGACCATTGCTTTTTAATGCAATCTAACTTGGATTCGCGAGCCGGCTGATATTGAAGGAAGGTTCAGTTCCAAGTGTATTTGCATCAGCTTCCTCCTCCGTATCACTGTAAGTGTTATTAATAATTTTTGCTTTTATATTTTATGTAGCATGCTTAATAATTATTTTGTTTGTTGTGTAAGCACCGTTTAGCTTCTAGGTCTTCAATGACAATTGTATTGAGATATGTGAAGTGTTTGTCGTTGTTTTCGGAGTTGTCTAAAGAATAGAGTAATACCTCGTAGTAACGTAACTGCATTTTTTTTTTTGTAAAAACGTTATGTTTATGCATCGGGCTAATGCAAACAAAGACTGATTGTGCTTTTACAATATGAACTCTGGGCTATGCTCGCTAACATAACATTAAATTCTTTATCTTATTTTTCGTTTTTTTTACTACAAACTATAAAGCAGTGGACTATAATCATTATTATAATACAATTTAATTGATAAAAGCATAATTGTACTCCGTGTTAAAAATAAGTATTATCTCTGTAAACACTGCTGGGTCATCTGACCAATCACCGCAGATTAGCGTCGCGCAGAGGAGGGGTTTGAAAAACGAGTCGATTGAACGAATCATTTGGGAGGTCGGTGAGCAAATCAGGTAAAAATAAATGCATATTATACGAAAACAAAAGTGTTTTTTGTCATTGCATGCATGTAAAACTGTTGTTGGGGACTCCCACAACAACATTAGGAAACATTTTAAATGTCATAATAGGTGCCCTTTAACATCCTGTGTTACAGATGAGGTTGTTTCTTATAGGTCTGTTTTATATGATAGTACTAGTATACAAACTTGTCAAAACACTGTATTTCTAACAGGAATATGCTCACCTAACTTACAAGTAATTAAAGTAGTTCAGTATATTATATTTAGTAACGTATCTTTGATTTGTCCAGATCTGGTCCTGTGGGCGTCAGTATCACACAGTGATCACAGTTCACACCTGCAGTGAAGCTCCTCCCACAACAATTCACCAATAAATACTGGGAATATTCCCATCATCCTACAAGAGAAGGACAAACTCCAGGAGTAGCAGCTGAAATCTGTGTGACTGTTAAAGATGGAGTTTATTAAAGAGGAGATTGAAGACATGAGGGATCCAGAACCATCCAGAATAAAACATGAAGATACTGAGGAAACAAACAGGTTGGTGTTCATTCTTGATTCTTCATTATCTGTTGAGAAAAATTAAGGTAACAAAGCTTCAGCTCAACACATTGGATGATAAATGATACAGAAAATGCATCTAAATGGTCAAAGGTCATTCCATGTCAAATCAACCAAATTTCAGAAACTCCCCTAGTGCAAATGTTTGATTTTGTTAATATTATTTTCGGAAGACAAACAAAAATAGTGATGAGAGCCAAAATATGAAATGTCACAGATATATATTGACTGAGTGTCTAGGGGAATATATATTTAAAAAAAAGGGTGTAATAAAATGAAATAAAGATAGGCAGTGGTAATGGAATCCCGGCTACGGATCACTCCGGTCGATAATCAAACAAATACACAAAACTAAGCAGACAAAGTTTTACATTTATTAAGGAATAACAAGCGAAATGGAGAGCATCTCTTCAGGGTGTCCAAAGGCCAAAATAACAAACAAAACAAATATAAAAAGAAAAGAGGAGAAATTAAATAACCTAATCCAATAACAAAATAAATCCATTTAACTTGCCTAACTCCTCCACAGAAAACAGAGCTCAAAAGGGTTTTCAAAATAAAGAGGCAGGACATCCCTACGCTCCGCAATCTTAGGATATGTTGTTAGACATAAGTGAACGTGTTCAGATGTTACAATGGATGACACGAGTGCCAGCAGCGTCCTTATAACGACGAGCCCCGACTGGGCAACCAATGGCGTTCGTACACCCCATCATTGGCCAACCTATCAGGAATCAAACAGAACAAAAAGGGAGAGGAAAAAAAACACACAGAGCAATAGAAAAGATACATGAACACAGGTTGTAACACTGAGTAATCCTCTGATTTGTTGAGGGGGTCAAAATGACAATTTTCACCTGAGATTTGGAGCCAAATTATTAAAATCTGTTGACTTTAGCAATCTTTGTTGAATTATAATCCAATGGTGACAAAAATGGGAAAAAGCACTTGTGTTTTTTGCCTGAAGTTTGCATGTCTGCAACACCAGAAGTATTAAAGGTATCTTAATATCCTTTTAGGTTTTTAACAAACATTTATTTAGGTTTCTTTATTTTATAGGCCCAATATGGTTCAATCCCAGAGATATGGGAATCTTAATGTGGCTCCATGTTCAATTTGTTGAGTTTTACCCAATTTCAATGGTCGAAAACCAAATGTGGTTCACTTTGCACACAGATGATTTGTATTTAAAGGGGAAAGTCTGAAGAAAAAATAATAATGAAACATATCTTGTTCCCTTTCAGTCCGTCACGTTCAACGTACGTAGACTGACTGACGGAATTGGGGATTGTTTTGAGAGACCAATCTAATTCGAGTGTAACAAAACCAGCCAATGCACTTTGGCATGCAATAATTGCATCAGCCGCTCTGCCTCGCAGCGCGAGCATATAATGAGCAGAAGGTGCGTCGCATATTTGCTTTTCGCTTCTGAGCCGAGTGGTTCTACTGTCCATGCTCTGCAATCTTATCTGAGAGTGTTTATACTTCAAAAAAAGTAAAAGAAAATAAATAGTCTGCTTCTTCAGGAGAACGTCTGGTTCGACGCACTATCGTCCTGTTAGTGTAGCTGTGGTCATTCCCCTGTGCGCTTCGGCACCAGAGAGAGCTGTATCCTGAAAGAGCATACACCGCTTGACACTGCGTCTTTTTCAAGATGTCATTCAAACCGTGTGTTTCTGGGTGCGGTCGTTTGACTCGTTTCCTATCCTCATTTGACGGTCACTGTTTCACATGCCTGGGCTTAAGCAAGCTGAGACCGCGTTCGTGAGTGGTTCATGCTCTCTCATGAGAGCATGACCACATCGGCACGTTGTTCGTCGCACCTTTCTCGTAAAGGCTTGAGCCGCTCAGCGTGCCGTTGACATGGCTGGTGATTGGTTTTACTGGCCATGTGCTTGTGTTTTAGTCATGTTTGGTGTGAGCACATGGCTGGTCATGTGTTTATTTCGGCCATGTGCTCCTGTCGATTGTCTAACCCTGCCCATCTTGTTACCTGATTATTGGTTAATTTGCCCCACCTGTCCTCTCTCATTTCTTGCGTTGTTTGTTCTCCCTGTTTATTCTCCTTTTGTTTGCAGTCCTGTGCTGGTTCGTCGTCGAATGTACCCCTTGTGTGCGGCTAGATCCTATTTGCCAAGTCTTGCTTTCTTGGTTTTCCCCATGGGGTAGTTTTTTTTTGCTTTTGTTCCATTTTTATAATTAATAAAGCCCTTAACTCTGCATTATTAGTCAAGGTATTGCGAGTTCATGGTTTACAGTAGTGGTGGGCAGATCGAGGCTTCGTGAAGCAATGAAACAGTTGAACCAAATGTGCCATATTGTTTCGAGGCTTCGAATCAATCCGACACCCGTCTCAACGGTGACATCTAGTGGTCACTTGCAGGTGTCGATCTGAAACAACCTTGACGAGCCATTAAAAAATGTGTTGTTTTATTTTTATTATTGTATTTTTCTAATACGTGAAGCTTGTAACCTATAGGCTCCTCATTGTGCATAATGTTATTTTGGTCCTGCAAAATGAATATTAATAAAAGAAATCAAGCCACAATGTCTCATTTTTTTAGAGATTTGTATTCAAAAATATACATTTCTCTGCTGTGGAAGGACTTAGCTTACTTCTTTTTAGCTAGGACATAGCCTACAAATGAGGAAAGATTACTGCTCTCTTTTTCCAGTAAGTTAGTGGATCATGAGTTCTGGGCATCTATCTATCCAAATCTATCTATCTATATATGTAGGCTATTTATCTATTATTCTAGCTGTCTATATGTATGTATCTATTAATGTGTCACTATACTCTGTCTGGCTCTAGCCTACCAGTCAATGTGTTGTGTAAATGTAAATGTTTAAGCCTAAATCGCCTATAACTAATCAAATCGCACTATATCACCAAAAATCCGCTATCTCAAAATCAAACTCCTCTCACAAAAACCCACGAGGTCAATATGCGTTGATTTCACTTTTAAACAGATGTCCGATTTGGTGGTCTGTTCCCGACCTGTCAATCAAACGCTGATTCGGCGGATCACACCTGATGAAACACCTGTGAAACACTTCGAGGCTTCGTTTGGCCGTAGTCACGTGACATGGGTGTTTTGAATCACGCTTCGGATCACTGTTTCGAAACATCTGCGCTTCGGGATCTCGCAAAGCTTCGGAACGACTGTTTCGCGTCAGCCATCCCTAGTTTACAGCAGAAACTGACATGCACCCTTGTTGTTTGTGAACACAACCCTATAAGTCCGTTTTAGTGAATCAGCGCGCAGTATTCAGGTCAAATTACAAGGCTACTAGTCACTTCGAAAAAAGACGTGCTAGCTGTGAGGTGTTTTGTTAAAGTTCAAGACCGTATGCCATCTCACGCATCCCCTGCCGATTGGTGGAGTCAAGTAAGTGTTGCACAGCACACTCAGACCCCACTTTGGGCCGCTATGCAGTCCAAGTTGGGTTCCTGCCCTCCATCTCGCTGCCCCACTGCGGATACGTCTGTGGTCCCGTTGGTCCCCCTGGCTCTGTCCCCGGGAGCCGTTTGAGGGTCGAGCGTATCAGTACAAATTCCTTCCCTTCGGGCTGTACCTCAGCCAGTTGGGGCTTCGTGGTCAACTGGGAAAAGAGCAAGCTCGCCACCATGCAGAGGGTCATTGCCCTGGGTTAACAATGAATGTAGGAAAGTGATGAAGGATAGAAATCGGCCAATTGTATTTGTATTTGAATTGCATCGGCCAGGTCTGCTTATTTTGCACAGATAATTGGCAACAATCAGAATAACCCAAGACAATTGTTTAATTCTATTAACAAACTACTCAAATGTAACAGTTATTCAACTGTTCCAGCTTCAACTCACCTCTGTAATAAGTTGCTTGATTTTTTTATAACATTCGTAAATGTAATGGGTCTCATTCATGAAACATTCGTAAATATACGAGTAAATATGTGAGTGATTTGCTCGTAGAGAGTCCTTCCCGAAAACTCTTCTCCTGTTTTACAAATACTTCGTAAACGTCAGTTGTGATAGTGAAACGTGTGTGTGTGTGTGTGTGTGTGTGTTAATGAATTCCAATCAGTCGTAAATGGGACGCGCGTGCACGCTCATTCCCAATTACCATAAATCCCGCCCATTAAATCCGACTGACAACTATATATGGGCATCATATTACGACACCAAATGAAGGATTTCAACATGTCTTCTCAAAAGCGAATGAAAAAGAACAATTTCTCAGATGCAGAAATTGAAGTTTTATTATCAGAAGTTCATTCAAAACGCCACATTTTATTTTCAAGCGTAGCCTACATAGTGGCGTATCATGTAATAAAAAAAATGATGCTTGGCAGCATATTACAGATGCAGTTAATGGAGTTTCATCTGTTAATCGAACAGTCCCAGAAGTGAAAAGAAAATGGCTCGACTGCAAAAAAACAAATTAGTTCACTTCAAAAAAATATAGCCCAGCCATATTGAAAGCAATTAATTATTTGATTAAAGTGTTCCGTTTGCAGATGCTATTACTGGTTATCATAATAAAAGTAAAAAGAAAAAACGTAATTACTATATATAATATTTTTTCAAAATGCTGTGTAAATATGTACCCGATTAAGGTGAATTAAAATGCAGCCTTATTAATGAGCAAAACGTTCGGATGTTAAACGCACTATTTACGCGTGGCTGGGAGCAGGTGTAGATTTCTTTCGTACCAACTAACATTTGGAAAATACAAACATTTTAATGAATCCGAAAAATTACGCCAGAACCACTTTACACACGATTTACACAAAAATTTGTTCTGCTCTTGTTTCATGAACAGTGTTGTGGGTAACGCGTTATAAAGTAACGCGTTAGAGTACTCTAATTACCTTTTTCGTGAAATGTGTAACTTAACGCGTTAGTTTTGTGCGTTAAGTAATCAGTAACTTCGTTATTTAAAAATAAAAAGTAATCCGTTATTTTAAGGAAAGGAAAATCCCGAATAAAATAATTTCCCCAGGATCAAGACAGTGTTTCTGCGCTTCAATACCCCACCACCCTGCAGCGAACCCGGGGAGAGGCTTTTCAGCCTCGGGAGTCTCGTTTACATGCGCTTCATTAAGGCACACGCGCGCGGTCTCTTGCTCTCTCCCTCTCTGCTGTGCACGCGCTGCGCGGTTTGGAGCACAGTCTCTGTCTCGCGGGCGCGCTCGCTTTAGATTCCGGGAGATTTTTACTAATTCGCGGGCATCAGTGAGCCGCTATCAATATGCGGGAGTAGTGTTGTCACGATACTAGAATTTCTAACTTCGATACGATACCTTGAAAAATATCGATATTCGATACCATTTTCGATACCACAGAGAAAAAAACTGCCACAATATTAAGGTATTTTTTTTTATTTAAAGCTAAATATAACAAGTCTAGAACATGACAATGAGGTATATTTTACATGAACAAAAATGTCCTGAGTTCTATCTGTTAATATTTTTTAATTGGACCAGGGCTAACATGACCCGTTGTTTTTGTATAACCTACTGTTATCAAAGATTAAAATAGCATACTGTAACAAAAAAGCACTTAACAGTATCAAATTGGAGGATAGAGTGTCAGTAATGTATAATAATAAGATTAAACATTCAATTTTCAGTTAAAGGCATTTCATTATTGAATTCAGAGAAAAGAATAATTTTATGAATAAAGTTAAATAGGCACAAGTTAATTTACATTTGACCACAGTTAAAATATTTACTTGTAGATTCCTCAGTCAGATTATGTTAACTTTAAGAATTACGGTGAAAAAACGAGACAACACAGACTCATATCAACAACAATACTAGGCCATCTTGGTTAATGTTTCAGAAAAGTTAAAATGAGAAGAGTTACAGTGTTTCCTTTAGGATTTTTTTAGCAGTGCGGAAAGGTCTGTCCAAACAACAAACACCCCTGATGCTGAGCGTAGCCTATGATTGCTAAATGGTACCCCTGGAGCCTGTTCCTTTTCAACTAGGCTAAAATAATTTTAAAAAATGAGTGATGTGAGGGATTATTGATTGTCAAACAATCTTTTGGGTGCCCGCAGCCCGCTCGCAGTGTGAAGCGCGTGTCCGCGCTATTCTCTGACAAAACCCGCTCGCGGTGTGTAGCGCGTGTCCACCATAGACAGTGGTGTCCACGCAATTCTCCGACTCCGACATGCCCGCTCGCGGTGTGTTTTTACGCGTGTCCGCGCTATTCTCCGACATGCCCGCTCGCGGTGTTCTTTATCAATCAACCAAGCCGGTCGCGGGGGCGCCGCCCTCGCCATCTTTCCATTCACTTCACTTTTGCTATTTAACCAGAGCGAATGAGACGAGTGCGTCACGTGTGGTGTTTGTCATCGCGCCTTTGGAGAGAAGTGAAAGTGACCGCTCGGCTAGTATCGATACTTCGGGAAATTAGTATTGGTACCGTTCAGATATTTCAGTATCGATATTTATCGAAATATCGATATTTTTGACAACACTATGCGGGAGACTCCCGGACCTTCCGGTAGACTTGGGATGTCTGCATTTCTATACTGAATTAATATTGGCATTATAATTATTGATTTTTTAATTGAAATAATAGCCCATCCGCGCATCTCTACTACCCGGGCTGGGAAGGTGTGCATTTTAATTAATATGTTCTGTGATAATAAATAAATAAATAAAACGCTATGTGGAATAGCCTATTGATGACTGTCTTTCCTGTTATTGTTATCCTGCAGTGTTAATTTAGTCGGATGACTGAGTTATTCATTGCCAGGAGTCACGACTTCTAGGTGCATTTAAAGGGCGCCGTGTCTGTCAATTAAGCTGCAGCATGTGTGAGGCGCTGCAAACGCCTTTTAATTTTTGGTAACGCATGAGTACTCTAACGCGTTACTTTTATGAATAGATAACGCTGTAACGTAACTGATTACTTTTAATTGATGGTAACGTTGTAACCTAATTAACTACTTTCCAAAGTAACTATACCCAACACTGTTCATGAATGAGACCCATTATCTCTACTCTGCCTTCATCTCTTCCTCCCTCAATCACTTCTGAATTTACCGGTACCTTTCTCTCAAACTTTTCCACATTGGACTTTCATTCTCTTTGTAATGCGGTTTCGAAAATGAAAGCTGCCACTTCCATAGTTGATCCTGTACCAACCTGTCTGTTCTAATCATGCCTTGCTATTTTTTGTCCTGCTGTATTGAATGTTATAAATGATTCTTTGTGCACTGGTGTGGTGCCGGCAACATTTATAACTGCTGCTCTGACCCCTGTACCCCCAAAAAAAGAGACAAACGTTGACAACCTTAATCATTTTCGTGCCATTTCCAATATTCCATTTCTCGCCACAATTATGGAGCGAATTGTTGCTACTCAATTGCACTCCCATCTAGCTGCAAATAATCTATGAGCCCCTTCAATCGGGATTCCGTAAACGTAACAGCACTGAAACAGCATTAGTTAAGGTTACGAATGACTTGTTAATCGCTTCTGATTGTGGCTGATTCTTGATCTTAGTGCCGCTTTCGACACTGTTGATCATACTATTTTACTTACTCGGTTAGAATCTGTCTTTGGTGTTTCTGATACTGCACTAAGCTGGTTTAAGTCCTATTTAGTCCTATCCGAAAGCAGTTTGTCACTAATGGGCGGTTGCAGGTCTGATATTGGTGTAGTGCAATCTGGTATTCCTCAAGGTTCAATCTTGGGCCCTATACTTTTTAACAACTACATTTATCCTCTTGGTCAACTTTAAGATCACTTGGTCTCAGTTTTCACTTTTATGCAGATGACACCCAGGTTTATATACATTCAAAACCTGATGTTAATGTGGCTGTGTTCTTTCTTTCTCTATGTATTTTAGTAGCGTGCAGAACCAGGTCAGTGGCTCTGCGCAGGTCTCTGAAAGCTTCCGGGTCAGGTCCAGACTCGTCCATAGAGCAGAGAAGTTTGGCCTGAAAACCCTGGAGGACAGCCATGTATAGAAGTATAGGCTCGGCCAGCAAGAGCTGAAGTAGTGCGGCAAGGTTTAGACGGGTGGGTCACTTTAGCTTTCCATCCCATAGCGGTGGGCGGGCAAAGGTGCATGGCCACTGCTTCCTCGAGGGGGGGATTTTCTCATATCTCTTCTCCTCAGTGCCGTCGACAGTCGAGAACGCAGAGGAGGTGGAGGATTTGAGACGAACTGAATGCGGCGCTTTCCACAACTTCGTTAGCTCGTCGTGTACCTCCGGAAAGAAAGGAGCAGGCCTCTACCGAGGGGCCTGTCGGCACCCTTGCAGGAACCACTCATCCAACCTGCTTCACGTGTGTTCCTTCGACAGCCTTCGTCAGCAAGTGGAAAAGCTCTGAGTCGAGGCTGGCTCTCACGCCACTGGTGCTGGCTTGTGTTGAGGGTGCGCGGTTGGTTATGGAGCCCGTCCATCCCTCCCATTAGGATGCAGCAAGGGAAAGGCTGTCATGCTTCTCTTCCTCCTCGTCTGATCCCCCAAAGGAGACGAGACCGGCTGCTTGCTGAGAGGGGCGCTGGTCCGCCTCTGTGAACAGGACAGTTGAATGAAACGGAGTTTGACTCGCCTCGGTAAGATTTAAATAACATTGAAGCCAATACGTTTTGTTTTGGATGTACATTGTACATTTTATAAGCGTATTTTCGCTTAAAAAAAAAAAAGAAAAGAAAAAGGATTTAACGTTATGCCCGACTGTGCCTGACAAAAGTATTTTAAATTAAATGCATGCAGTCTGAAGAAGAGAGCCACCATGGACCCCTTTCTGCAAAAGAAGCAGACGTGCACCCCACAACAGGCGAATGCCCTCTCTGAGTCAGTATTGCAGATGCTGATCTATGATATGAGGCCGCTCTCCATAGTCGATGGTGCTGGGTTTCAACAAATGATAGCCCAGTTCAATCCAGACTACATCCTGCCATCCATTTAATAATTATTCGATTAGTCGACTAATCGTTTCAATAGTCGGTGACTAGTCGACTATTAAAATAGTCGTTAGTTGCACACCTATGCAACAACGCCTTGGAAACTTGCTCTTTTAGATAGTGAGTCGTAGCGGCGTACACACTAAATGCTTAAAAGGATATATGCACGCCCGTTGGCACAGCAGGACAGCTGAAGGTGGCGTCCTCAGAACTGCTTAGCAGCCTTTTTAACGGCAGCGGTGAAGGCTTGTCAAAACCCGGAGGTCAGCAAAGTGGAACTTGCTGAAGGAGATTAAATCTGAATTCTATGGCGAAAATAGGACCTTATATAACCATAAGCCACGCCCATTCTGGTGGGCTCTGACGCGCCCTGGGAGCGAAGCGCCCCGATTGGTTTGCGCGCTCTTGCAGTTGCCGTTTTAAAAATTTGGCTTCAATATTGTTGAGAAAAGGAGTTTTCCCATAGCGTAAGCTAACTTGTGCAATATGAGAGACCCCTCGAAAGGGAACAGTGAATTACACAGTCAATATACATTCATGACATTTATTATTTTGGCTTTCTTCTTTTATGTATTTCTTTCACCAAATTTTTTTAAAATCAACATTAAGCCAGGGGCCTCTGGTTGAGTTGACATGGAATTACTTTATAGTCTTGAATAGCTTTTGTTATCTAATTTTTAAATGGATTAACAAGAGAATGTTTTGTTACCAAGAGAATGACAGAACTAAACTTTGGCACATCAAAGATCTGATACTTGATACTCTGTTGCTTTCTTCTTTTAAATCCGAATACAATTGAACGTATTTTAATAACATAATATTTTTATTTTAGACTGGATGGAGATTAAACCCCAAAAACATGAATTGAATGAAGCAGAGGAGGAACAGCAGAGCATCAAAGCTAATAAAATGCACACATGCCCTCAGTGTGGAAAGAGCTTCAGACAAAAAGGACACCTTAAAACACACATAAGAATTCATACTGGAGAGAAACCATTTACCTGTGATCAGTGTGGTAAAGATTTTATTTCGTCATCACATCTAATCAAACACTTGAAAGTTCATGCAGATGAGAAGCCTTATGTGTGTTCTCTCTGTGGAAAGAGTTTTTCACGACTTGATCATTTTAAACTGCACCAGAAAACACACAATGAAGTGAGAGATCATGTGTGTTGTGACTGTGGGAAGAGCTTCACTAGAGCTGACCAACTGAGACAGCACCAAAGTTTTCATACCGGAGAAAATCGTTACAAGTGCTCATATTGTGACAAGAGTTACAATCGGTTGGAGCACCTAAAATCACACGAGCGAGTTCATACTGGAGAGAAGCCATATCAGTGTACTCATTGTGGAAAGAATTTTAGAGATGCAACCGGTTTAAAAAGTCATCTGCGCATTCACTCTGGAGAAAAACCTTTTAGCTGTGATCAGTGTGGTAAAGAGTTTATTTCGTCATCAAATCTAAATCAACACCTGAAAGTTCATTCAGATGAGAAGCCTCATGTGTGTTCTCTCTGTGGAAAGAGTTTTTCACGACTGGATCATTTTAAGCTACATCAGAAAATACATGATGAAGTGAGAGATCATTTGTGTTGTGACTGTGGGAAGAGCTTTACTAGAGCTGACAATCTGAATCGTCACCAAAGAATTCATAGTGGAGAAAATCCTTACAAGTGCTCATATTGTGACAAGAGTTTCACTCGGTCCAGATCTCTGAAATCACACGAGCGAGTTCATACTGGAGAGAAGACCGTACAACTTCCCTTTATGTGAGAAGAGTTTTGAAAGTGTATCAAGCCTTCACATTTCACAAGTGAGCAAAACTAGAACGACTTGAGATTTGAATCTTCACCAGTCAAGAAGGGGGGAGGGGGGAATGTCAGGGTTTAGTTCTGTTTTGTCTTTGTTTTCATTGTGTTCACCTTCTGTTTGCTCATCCTCAGTTGACCCAGCTTTCCCATGTGGTTCTTTGTTTCATCTCATTGACCTGTTGCTCCATCTCAATTAGTTCCTCGTTTGGTCTTGTGTAGATATGTGTATATCAGTGGGGATTTCTTTAAGACTGCAGGGTTAGGGTCAGGTGGCAAAAATTAATGGTCAAATATGTACATTTTATTGACAAAAAATGCGTTAGAAGAACACGTTCATCTCAAGGACGAGTTCGTTCAGAATCAGCTACATATAGCAGGTCGGCTGACACGATTTCCTTCTCATACATTCCCATAGCGTCACAGTGCATTTCCCTGTTGAAGCCCAGTGTCCATTGACTTCAATGGGGCTGCTTTGAACAGTTTTTTTCAGTGCTTCAAAACTAGAATATTGGATAAATGTTGTGATTATGTCCAGCCCACGGACGCTCCGCGTCTCTGGGGGTGAATGGAGGATTGGGCTGGCCTGGACTCAGGCTTCTGCGTGATGATTGGAGGGTCTGTCGAAAGACTGCATCTCTTTTTGATTGACAGCGATTTTGTACTATTAAAGTTGCTGACGCTGGAGCTATTCAAGCTCAGTCCCATCGTGGATTTTGCAAGTGTAGTCGAAAGACAAACTGCTGCACACTATTTCTTGGTATTTGCTTGGCAAAATTGCTAGTCAATTTTCATAATACATTTCACACAATTATACACCACATTCCTTGTTTCAGTTTAACCTAATTCCCACATTTCTGGGGGCATTTTCAGATTTTGATTAAAAATTACGAAGCCAAAAAAATGTTTTGAACGATCAATTTAGGCAAACAAAGTAAATATGGTAAATTTTGATATTATGTGGACTTTAAAGGTACAATATGTAACAATTTGTTATAAAATATCCAAAAATCACTTGCGCAATGTGATATATTTCCTGCAGTTGTGTACTTACAATATCCCAAAAGTTCCCAAAGATTTTTAATTTCTGCGAAATTCCTATTTTAAATAATTGGCCGTCCCGGAAAAACTGTTAACTTGTCGCCTGTCACTGATGTAATATCCGCGTTATCTCTGGTTTCCGCTCAAGTACTGCCATAGTATCCATGGCGACAGACGTGGACCACAGCGCGTAATGTGTAGTGCGTGACGTCTAGCTGCACGCTGTTGTGGTTTCGTTTAACAATTATGGACCATGGCAAGCAGACTTTGGGGGTAAAAGGAGAACTAAAACGAGGATCAATATCAGCGTAGCGTTTTCAAGATGCCGAGAGCTCCACGTCCGCGACTAACTTGGACTTGACAGAGCTCTTGCATGTACTTTATTAGACAAGCGAGCAAATGTACATAAAACTAATCAATGTTATATAGTTCAACATGATTAAATGTTAGAATATGATCTGTATGTTATTCTGATGTTGATATAGTTTACTGCTAGTCTCATATAGCCAACAAACTAACACAGAATAGCATTTTAACTTTCAACACACACAAATGCTGTTTAGTGTGATAGTAGAGCAAGTGAAACAGCGCTGCGTTACCTCACAAGCTTCATTCGTCTAATAAACTGACCTGTGTGAGCACTAATACAGCACTTGCATTCGGTAGAATGAAATCTTCTCATTCCTTTATATCCGCGGGACTCGCGTGTGGCGCTTATATCTGTCTCTTATTAGCAATAGGTGCAAATCCTGCTGGAAAATGACCGAAGCATGAATTGCTCTGAAAATGTCCTGGTAGACGGCTGCGTTGACTCTGGATGTAATAAAGCACAGTGGACCAAAGTCCTCTTTTCTGATGAGAGCAAATTTAGCATCTCATTTGGAAATCAAGGTCCCAGAGTCTGGAGGAAGAATGGAGAGGCACACAATCCAAGATGCTTGAAGTCCAGTGTGAAGTTTCCACAGTCAGTGATGGTTTGGGGTGCCATGTCATCTGCTGGTGTTGGTCCACTGTGTTTTCTGAGGTCCAAGGTCAACGCAGCCGTCTACCAGGAAGTTTTAGAGCACCTCATGCTGCTGACCAACTTTATGGAGATGCAGATTTCATTTTCCAACAGGACTTGGCACCTGCACACAGTGCCAAAGCCACCAGTACCTGGTTTGGCCAACAAACTCGCCTGACCTTAACCCTATAGAAAATCTATGGGGTATTGTGAAGAGGAAGATGTGATACGCCAGACCCAACAATGCAGAAGAGCTGAAGGCCACTATCAGAGCAACCTGGGCTCTCATAACACCTGAGCAGTGCCACAGACTGACCGACTCCATGCCATGCCGCATTGCTGCAGTAATTCAGGCAAAAGGAGCCGCAACTAAGTATTGAGTGCTGTACATGCTCATACTTTTCATGTTCATACTTTTCAGTTGGCCAGCATTTCTAAAAATCCTTTTTTTGTATTGGTCTTAATATTCTAATTTTCTGAGATACTGAATTTGGGATTTTCATTAGTTGTCAGTTATAATCATCAAAATGAAAAGAAATAAACATTTGAAATATATCAGTCTGTGTGTAATGAATGAATATAATATACAAGTTTCACTTTTTGAATGGATTTACTGAATTAAATCAACTTTTCATGATATTCTAATTATATGACCAGCACCTGTATTGTATCTTTAAAACAAATTTGAATGTAATGAAAGTGTCTGAGTGTAAATTCAGTAATTCCTTTTCAAATTTGGCAGATATGGTGTCTTCCACAACAATTCATCAATAAATACTGGAAATATTCTCATAATTTCAGTGTATTTTTGGCACTCAGAGTGAGATGTTGTATGCAATTGTTTTGATGGAGGGAAACAAGATACATTTCTATTTTCAACATGTTTATTCTTCAGACATTTTCCTTTAAACACTAAGTATCCACTGTTTGAAAAGTTATACCCATGTTTGGTTTTCAACCATTGGAAATGGGTAAAATTTGTGTAAACCATTGGTAATGGGTAAAACCCATTTCCAATTGTATTTGAACATTGGGACCTACCAATCTCTGTGTAAAAACAAAATATTTCTAAAATAATTTTTACCCCCCTCTACAAAATAGTAGATAACTCAGTAAATATAAATCCATCACATTTATGTTTGGCTTTCTTCTAAGAAAATGCCACCGTTTTTTCTTATGTATTTTGATGTTTTTGATGACGAACACCTGAATAATGTATCAGATGCGTGATATCTCTGCGCCCAAGTAGCAGTGCTTCACCCCAATATAGTCCCAAGTCAATATCTGCCTAGGAAATTGCCTAGTCTTAATCTGCAGTGCTATTTGTACTCTTTGTGAATACGCAGGCCACAAGGAAGTAAATCTTTTTTTTTTAATCACTTTTAGTCACAACATGCTATTCGCCAACAAAGGATTCCATTCATTATGCTAAGCTAAGCTAGCGGCGACGGTGCCAGACTGAGATAATGCATGCACTGAGACAAAAATGCATTTGCCCACCTATCTAAATGTAGGGGAGACGGTGAATAAGCCCTATTTCAAAAAAGCGGTGGCGTGTTCCTTTCAGAAAAATATTAACAATATAAAAAAATTTAGCCGGGGAATATATTTAGTTGACGTTTTTATCCTAAGTGACTTGCATTGCATTTCAAGGTACACATTTGCTTTCTTATCAGTTCTTGCTTTCCCTGGGAATGTTTGAGCTACAGGAAAGCCGATATATTATATAAAATCCTATATACACGGAAGTTTCTGAAATTTGGTAGTTTTGACATGGATGACCCCATAGATCTGTTTTATATGACGATAATATACAAGTTTGTCAAAACACTATTTCTAACAGCAAATATATTAACTTAACTATCAAGTAATTAAATTAGTTCAGTAACTTTCAGATTCCAGATCTGGTCCTGTGGGCGTCAGTATCACACAGTGATCACAGTTCACACCTGCAGTGAAGCTCCTCCCACAACAATTCACCAATAAATACTGGGAATATTCCCATCATCCTACAAGAGAAGGACAAACTCCAGGAGTAGCAGCTGAAATCTGTGTGACTGTTAAAGATGGAGTTTATTAAAGAGGAGACTGAAGACATGAGGGATCCAGAACCATCCAGAATAAAACATGAAGATACTGAGGAACAAACAGGTTGGTGTCCATTCTTGATTATCCATTGTTTAGTAAGTAGTATATTGATGATACAATTATGTAGAAATGAATCTAAATGATCCTAACCTTGTATATAGCAATGTGTCAAATAAATTTTTATTATTCAAATGAATGAGAATGATATAACAAACCTTCAACATTAAATATCTGTTACTTTATACTCACACAGACAGAAACCTATTCTCTTGTTGTCTGCTTGTGTTCACAATTTTCCTTTAAATTATCCTCCTTAAACTGATTATAACTACTTGATATGTTCATTTTAGATCAGATGGAAATACAAGAGCAAAGAGAAGAACTGAATGAAGTAAAGAAACACTGTGACTTTAAAACTCAAGGAACAAAATCCAAGAAGCTGCACTCCTGCTCACAGTGTGGAAAGAGTTTCAGACTAAAAGGAAGCATTAACAGACACATGAAAATTCACACTGGAGAGAAACCGTATACATGCACTCAGTGTGGAAAGAGTTTCATATCTTCATACGTACTCGAAATTCATCTGCGTATTCACTCTGGAGAAAAAACATTTAGCTGTGATCAGTGTGGTAAAGATTTTATTTCATCATCAAATCTAAAATCACACCTGAAAGTTCATTCGGATGAGAAGCCTTATGTGTGTTCTCTCTGTGGAAAGAGTTTTTCACGACTGGACGGTTTTAAACAGCACCAGAAAACACATAATGAAGTGAGAGATCATGTGTGTTGTGACTGTGGGAAGAGCTTTACTAGAACTGACTGTCTGAAACGGCATCAAAGAATTCATACTGGAGAAAAACCTTACAAGTGCTCGTATTGTGACAAGAGTTTCGCTCAGTCTGGAAACCTGAAATCACACGAGCGAGTTCACACTGGAGAGAAGCCGTATTGTAATCAGTGTGGAAACGATTTTATTTCACCATCATATCTCAAAAAACACCTGAAAGTTCATTCAGATGAGAAGCCTTATGTGTGTTCTCTCTGTGGAAAGAGTTTTTCATGGCTGAGTAGTTTTAAACGGCACCAGAAAACACATGATGAAGTGAGAGATTATGTGTGTTGTGACTGTGGGAAGAGATTTACTACAGCTGAATATCTGAAACTGCACCAAAGAATTCATACTGGAGAAAAACCTTACAAGTGTTCATATTGTGACAAGAGTTTCGCTCAGTCTGGAAACCTGAAATCACACGAGCGAGTTCACACTGGAGAGAAGCCGTACTACTGTACTCAGTGTGGAAAGAGTTTTAGAAGTTTATCAAGCCTTCACACTCACATGAAAAACTGTTGCAAGTGATCAACACTCAATTTTATATCAAATACATTCAGGTAAATTCTGCAAGATAAATATTGAGATTTATTTTTTATTTTATTTTTTTAATGAATGGAAGTTTAGAAAGATTTACATTTTACATTTAGTCATTTAGCAGACGCTTTTATCCAAAGCGACTTACAACTGAGGACTAAAGCAAGCGAGTCATCGTGAGGAGGCAAAAACGACGCAATAAGTGCTCAAAATACAAAGTAAAGTAAAGAGAAATTTTTGTTTGTTTTTTTCTCACGGAAGAGATGAGTTTTCAGTTGTCTTTTGAATAGTCAGGGATTCTGCATTCCGGACGAGGGTAGGGAGATCATTCCACCAGCAAGGAACCGTGAATGAGAATGTTCTGGAGAGGGATTTTGTAGCTCTCTGTGATGGTACCACGAGCCGTCGCTCATTGACCGATCGCAGGCTTCTGTAGGGATGTAGACTCGTAGGAGCGAGTGAAAGTAGGAGGGAGCTGAGCCTGTGGTCGATCTGTAAGCCCGGCGTCAATGCCTTGAACTTGATGCGAGCAGCGAGTGGTAGCCAGTGCAGAGAGATGAACAGAGGAGTGACGTGGGCATTTTGGGCTCGTTGAAGACAAGACAGGCTGTAGCATTCTGGATCATTTGTAGAGGTTTAATTGCACATGATGGAAGACCAGCCAGAAGAGCATTGCAGTAATCAAGCCTAGAGATAACCAAGGCCTGGACAAGAAGTTGTGTTGCATGCTCAGTTAGGAAAGGCCTGGTGCCTCATGTATCAATCTTGCGTACGCACAAAAACTTTGCGTACGCCAGCTTTCACGATCACGGTCGGATGTACTAACGCGAGAATGTGCGTTCCTCCACGCCAATTTCATTTCTCATTGTTTTTGTCCGTTGGTGACTCTTACAGGCAATGAAGTGAAGTTGCAAACATTACACAACGAATTGTTCTACAAGTCTATCACACCACCACCTGTGGGAAGCATTGCTATTAATTTGCAATTTATAAAATAATTGACATATATTGTCACACAAGCCTTATGGGAATATTCTATCAACTATGCAATTAAGTAAGAACATATAAAAGCATATGCAAATTGATACAACCCTTAGTCTATGGCAATGGCAGATTTGGCCTTATTAGAGGACATTGCTAATGGGAGAATCCGAAGAGAATGAGTTTTTAGGGACCACAATGATTTTCTGGCCATTTACAGTGTGACTTTCAGATCCCACCGCATTGGCGGCATCAGCCAAACTCTCCCAGTCATATTTTTTTCCTTTTGTTATTAATTCCGGAGGACAAAGTTCCAAATAAAATATTTTTTCTCGTTTCTACCTCCGATAGTAGCACCTCCCATTCACTTTCTGTAAAGTTTAGTTTCTTGCCGCTTGTTTTTTTTGCCATTTTCTTACTGCTTTCTTTTGCCAAAGTGGACTCATTACCATATTTAAATTGATTTAATTAAGGGAGGAGCCTGGGTGGTGCGTTGTGCTCGTGCATGTGTGCTCAATTTTACGTTAATTGGGATGTACAAAGAGAATATGTGTGGGATCCTTCGTACGCAGAGATTCATACATCTGTTTTTTTTGTGCGTACGCACATTTACTGCTTTATCCGTACGCAATGTTTTAATATGAATTCAACGCAAGTCTTTGTACATGAGGCCCCTGATCTTCCTGATGTTGTGCAGTGCAAACCTAGCCTGGTCCTACCAGACTCTCGTACATTTCATTTGTACAGAGTGTCTGGCCACTCTCCATTGACAAGCGTTAACTTCCTTGAAGGCGGGTCCTCTGTTGAAGTTTAAAACTATTCGATCTGCCCAGAGCCACTCTGGATCTGCCATAACCAATCGCTAACGTTTGGTCGTGAGTCTCGTGACGTATGTCAATTCAAACTAGCGCACAACCTCAACGTCATCGTTCTCAACCACTCCCTCTGTTTCGCTGGTTTGGACCGGTAAAAAATGTATCGGAGAAAACCCAAGAATACACCGCAAGCCCAGACGTAGTACTGAAGGAAAATGAAAATTGAGCAGAAGTACGTAGGAGGGTGGAGCCAGGCTAGTGCAAACCTGCATGATCTGCATGATTTAAGAGTTGAGATTTAAGATATTTGAAGCTTCAAATTTTTTTTTAGCAAAATCTGTCTAACTTGAATTAGATATATTCATGTTATGCTTATTTACTAAGTGAGGAGCTCTTTTCCAAAACGCTATAAATCCATTTCAATAGTTTTCAGGAAAATTACCTTTTTTACCTAGACCCATACATTTGTGAATATTCAATTTATCCTGTTAAAATGGTTGTGTGCCTCAGTCTGAACATGTTGAACAATGATTATTAAATCAAACAACAATATTGTTGATGATAAATTCAAAGTTAATTTATTTATTTTTCAAAACGCTATAAATCCATCAATTGTTTCCAAAATAATTATGGTTTGTCTTTAATACTTTAATTTAATTTAAATTAAACAAGTGCAAATGCATGAAATAAATAAAAGCCCACTATAATAAATAGTTAAATAAAATAAATAGTACAAATAAAATAAATAATTCCAATGACACATTTTAATATTGTCCAGCACATAATACTCATACAAATACCATTCCTTAAATACAACAATGTTAAACATTAATTTAAAATCATTTAGTAATTTAGGCTAATTGTAATTTGGTGCCGAACCTGAAAAAAGTAATGATAGCCTAGTAATGATAACAATATTCAATAAGTTATTTAGTAATACATTCAGAGTCATTTTTAGTAAAGTGTCAAACCTGTAACAAATAGGACCAATTTGTCCACTACATATGCATGAAAAAACGAATGATTAAATAATGATAACGATATTCAATAGGCAAGTCAGTCAGTAATAAATAAATAAAATAAAAATCAAGATAATAAATAAATATCAGATCGTCCGGTGACAGCCTCTCGGCCTGACAGAAACCTGTGGGAGCAGCTTTGTTGACACTGTTGGTATTAACGCGCCTCCCGCGAATCTTCTTTTGTTGTTGTTTTTTGTGATTATCTTTGTCCAGTCTGCGATTTGTAATCTTTAAAGCACTCATTTTGAGGAATTAATGAAATAAACGTCTGTTCAGATCGCCGCCTATTTTGATTGCTTAGAACGCGGCCCGAATTCTGATTGGTCGAGAGGATGTATCGCGTTTAGGCTAAAAATAGGTTCGGCGCTTATCGCGTTTTGGAAAGAAACTGCATCTTGCAGTACATTTTAAACCAGGAAACATCGCGATTTTGGCATGACACGTTGATGGAGCAGTGAATAGGTTCAGTGCACAGCAAAATGACATGATAAACTCATTTTTTTTTAAATGGCGTTTATCGCGTTTTGGAAAAGAGCTCTTCAAGTAGACTATATTGTCTTCTGATAGTTCATGTAATTATGAGAATAAACAGAAAAAAACATCTTGTGTTGACTAAAAGCGTTTAACGGAGATTGTTTAAATGAAAACAAGTCTAATATGTGTTTGTGGAAATAGTTTTTCACTTCTGGACTCTAAACAGCTAGTCTGATGTCGTCATACTCAGATTCTAGGCAGAATATGAGTCTGATACTGCTCCATTGGGCTGTGATTATTGGGCGTGTTTCGACCGAACCAAAAAAAAAAAATGCCTCCGCACTCAATTGGATAGACCTACAGCCAATCAGAGCAACGATCGGAGTAACGCATAGTTGTCAGCAGAACTGCACTGCATGATCTCAACTGTACACTCATCAAGAAGATGAGTGTACTGTAAACGATATTTGCCGGTGTTGTAAAAATAATTTAAAGGATATACGGAGTAGGCTACTTACCAACACGATCATAATTTTTGAGAGAAATAAACTTCCCGACCTCAAATGTTGTGGGCGTGGCTAAGTTCGGCTGGCATCCAGGGGAATTCAACCCAAGCACTCTTTGATGACGTGGATGATTACGTTACTGTTGACCATCTGGCCATCATCGTATAAAGCCAGCCCTGACAATTTGATTGGTCCGAACAGATCTTGTTCGTAGCATAGTTGCTCCACAACGGATTAAGTCCAGACCGAACTTCCCGAGCTAAAATGTTGTGGGCGGGGTTAAGTTCGGCTGGCATCTAGGCTACTAAAGGCTGATTTATACTTCTTCGTCGAACTGATGCCGTAGCTACGCCGTAGGCTGTGCGTAGCGCGCGTACCCTCCGGCGTACCCTGACATGCACCTCTCCAAAAATTTAACAACGCGTCAATTCTACGCGGACGCAAGCGCTGTGATTGGTCTGCTAGAACCCCTCCCTCGGGTTTCACACGCTCCCTCTGCATGTGTAATTGCGCGTCAACGCGGACAACGACGCAGAAGTATAAACGAAAACCAACGCGTTGCCTACAGCGTAGAGGCTCCGGCGTAGGTCCAACGCAGAAGTATAGATCAGCCTTAAACAGCACCAGAAAACACAGACCAGAGAAATCATGTGCTTTGGACACAGCCGGACTCTCATTGGTCTAGACTGACTCTGTCCGGTAGCGGCTTCACTTTAACCTGTTTGCATTTTGTTTATTTTGTTAATTTATATGTCAGTCAGAAATCATTCACCGCATTTCCACTGTACAGACCATATCAAATTCAATCACTTTTGCTCCTGTTTGTTTGTGGTCACAAGACTGCACAAAACAACTCTCTTTCAGGCTTTTAGTTCAAAAGAGTGAACATTTAGAAGAATATGGATAAACTTTAATGTTTTTTATTTCATATTTCTTTATTGAGATTGATCACTATACTGTCTCACTATACTGTTTTGTTACCTGTTACACTGGGGCAGAAATGCCATTAAAAATAACACACATGCCCCCCAAATTCAAGATTGGGGTAAAAGAGATAAAAAACGATATAAATACTGTGCGTTTTATCACACAAACCGCTTGTTTCGTGTCTTAGGCCATCAATGTGCACTCACGATGGGGAATTTTTTTTTTTTTTGAATTTTCTCTGCATGCTATTAAAGACATCTCTGCATGCTTTTGGAGACAGTACCTATATACCTGCATTATATGACTGACAGAAAAGAACGGTTTGACCTAAAAAGAGACAAAGACACCTACATCTTGGATGCACTTCAGGTAAGCTACAACATACCAAAATTTTATTTCAAAGTGAACTATTCCTTTAATTGCAACTTCTAGTATCGCATTAGTATTGCATCCTTCTCATGGGCCTTTTTGACTTTTTAGTCTTCGAGTTAAATCTCTTTTTTGGCTTATTTTATCTGTAAAAGAAAATGTATCTAATAATTATGCACACCTAAATATAAGGTGTTTTTACAAAACTAATAGTAGTTATTCAAATCTAATGGATTTCTTTGGGGGGGAAATATGATCAGAAAATCAATGTGCTTAATAATTCTGCACTGTACATTAGACGAAGCGGGATGCAACCCCTGCGGAGTAGCCCAGTTCCTGCGTGACTCGTCATAGACGGGGCTTCGGGTCAACCGGGAAAAGAGCAGAAGATTTTGTCACCCTGGGTTAACAATGAATGTATGAAATTGATGAAGGATATAAATCAGCTCCCTAAAAAAAATAGTTGAATTCTCGTCTTATTACTGATCGATTTAAATATACTTTGATGAGGAATAAAGTAATCTGAATGAGCCCACAACTGCCCCGAGTTGCTAGCAGTTCGCCTTGCGCTAGGTCGCCTCAAAAAGCCGCTACTGGTCCGTACGGACAACACTGCGACCATGGTATACATAAACCTCACCCGCCATCTCCTCCTATGGAGTCAGAAACATCTGTGTTCACTTTGTAATAATCCCTTTAGGCATCTCCATCCCCAGGCAGTTCAGCTGAGATGGGACCAATTCGGAGCCGCACGTAGGCCTTTTCCCTCTCCAGACTCTTCCCACTGCCAGTTGTTTTATTCCCTGACAGACTGCACAGATGCGTTGGCACACAGCTGGCCCCAGGGCATACGCAAGCGTTTCCCGCAGTGAGAAACTGTGCAAAGTCAGGCAGGACAAGGAGCAGGTCTTGCTAGTTGCCCCTTATTGGCCCAACCGAACCTGGTTCCCAGAATGGTAAATGGACTGCCTTTATATAGCGCTTTCACAGACCCAATGGACTCCAAAGCGCTTTACATGTTGCCTCACATTCACCCACTCATACACCGACGGCGGTGTCAGCCATGCAAGGCGCCATCCAGCTCGTCGGGAGCAGCTGGGGTTAGGTATCTTGCTCATGGACACCTTGACACTTGGTCAGGTGGAACCGGGATTGAACCAGTTTGTAGACAACCTACATGAACCACTGAGCCACTGCCGCCCTCACACTTTGGAAAAGTATTAAACAGAACTTATGCTTAAGAACCTCCTTTCTCAGAGACGGGGCACCGTATGGCACCCGCGTCCAGACCTCTGGAAACTCCATGTCTGGTCCCTGGACGGGACATGGAAGACTTAGGTGATCTACCACAACCAGTCGTAGACACCATCACTTCTTTGAGAGTTTACGCTCTGAAGTGGAACCTGACCTACCAATCTCTGTGTAAAAATAAAAGAATGATGCTGCCATCGTTCTGAAGTCATTTGTTTACAACATAATATTATTTTAAACTGGCTGGAGATGAAAAACATGAACATTGGTCTCATCTATAAGGCATGGTTGTTTTCTGTGTTTCTCTGCCTGTTCTTTTGTATTAAAAGAGTAATTCCTATTTGGATATTTATTATTTCCTGGAATTATCCTTCTTCGTGTGCCTCATTGACACAGCCATTCTGTGACAATTATAATGATGTACCAACCGGGATTTTCTGTATAGCTTACAGCATTAGTTGAGAGATATTTTGTCCTTTGAGGAAATTTGCCATTTTCTGTAGCTGACAGGCCCAAATTAATATCAAAGTGAATTAAAATCTAATTAAAAGCTTGTATTGTCAATACATGTGTTTTTTTAATTAAAGAAAATGTTGTCTTTTTTACTTCATTTTCTTATTAGATTGCACCAGAATGTTTCATTCTGAGATTTCATTCGAGAAGATGTCACCGTTTTCACCTCTGAATGTGCAGGTCTAATTATTAATAAGATTCATAGTAATAATATGTTGGCAGAGAGTTTTTCACAGACTCTGTCTCAGCCTTGAAACCAATAAAATGTGCTTAATGTGCCACTTTACAGAAGATCTCCGGCATCACCGTAATGAATTATGTGAAAACAGGGAACTTTTAGAGACAAAAGCCCTATTCGCACTGGATTAGTATTATCTGGTGATTTAGAAATTACCCCGTGCGAATAGAGGGTTTTCAGCAGCTCATTTAAATATGATGACTCAGTTATTTGACTGAGGGAAAATACTTTGGGAAAGTATTAAACAAGTAAATGCTACTAATATAAACCACATTGAAATATCCTATATTTCTAAGAGTTGTTAAAACAAATGTTCACAATTTAAATGCAATGAAAGTAATTCAGTTGTTTCTTTCCTTTTACACATTTTTCTCCCACAATAATTTACCAATAAATACTGGAAATATAATTTAAGTGTGTTTTTGGCACTCTGAGCGGGATGTTGTATGCAATAGTTTTGATAAAGGGAAACAAGATTCATTTCTAGTTATTCTTCAGACATTCTTTAAACAAGTTATATCCATATTTGGTTTTTAAAATTCAACAATTTGAACATTGGGACCTGCCAATCTCTGTGTAAACACAAAATAATGATATATCTAAAGTTTTTACACCCCTCTAAACAATACTGGATAACTCAGTAAATAT